>JBBPBX010002553.1:8932-52790 GCA_038048925.1 Garcialebias charrua
CACACACACACACACACACACACACACACACACACACACACACACACACACACACACACACACAGAACTGTCCAGAAGACCTGTCTGACCTTTATTGGATTTTGTACCTGGATGATTCAATCTCTCCCTATCATCTGTATATTTAATGCACTCCATCAGTACATGTTCTACACTTTCTGTATCCCCACATTCCTCACATCTACTGTTATTCCGTTTCCCCATCATGAACATTGTGTCATGTAGACGTGTATGGCCTACCCTCATTCTCATTACTATCACCTCTTCTCTTCTACATCTTTCTCTATAATTATTTATTGTAACCGATTTTTGTATTTTGAATAATCTTCTTCCTTTCTTGTCTTCATTCCATCTTTTCTGCCATTTTTCTTTTTCTTTTCCTTTAATAACTGACTTACTCTCTCCTTTCCCTAATGGTATATTACCGGTAACTGTTATTTCTCCTTCCAATGCTTTTTTAGCAAGTTTATCTGCTCTTTCATTCCCTTCCACCCCCTCGTGTGCTGGCACCCAACAAAACTGCATATCAATTCTACCTCTGTGTATTTGTGTTTTTTTTTCTTTCTATTTTTTTGTTTTTTCATTTTTGAGAAATATCCCCCCCCCCCTGGTGGATATTTCAGGAGCCGCCACTGGATTGAGCATGAACTTTGATGTCTTGAACCACTTTGGTTGTGGTTGGGAGGAGTCGACAGGGGACAGCACATCCCCTAAGTAACCATCTTTTCTCCAGCAAACTGGTTGGACCACTAAAAGAATGTACTGCTTAGTGGGGAAAACAGTTTACGTGGGACTCCTCAGACTGATTAAGCCCTCCAGATAGAGGGCGAAACATCTTTCCCCAAAAAAGAAACTGTCTGGATGACCTGATTGACCATTATTGCGTCTCAAAGATAATTTTTGGCCTTTATGGTCTAAATGGTAAATATTTTCTAAGTCAAAATTGTACTAACTCAGCTAAAATGAACCCATTTTAGTTATTTCTTTAAAAATTTGGAACTGATCACATCACCTCATAGCTGACATTTAACCATACTTCTGATTGGTCTAAAGCAGAGGTCTGTAACTTGTGGCTTTAGTTCAGGTGTTTTACCCTGTGAGTGTGTCTCTTTGCATCAGATGGGCTTTGGAGGAGATGAGACCTTTTAATATTAGAGCATCAGTCTAAACCACATCAATGCTCTATAATCTTCCTCCAGATGTCAAGAGGACTGTCCAGTGGGCACCTACGGCACACAGTGTAACCAAAAGTGTGAGTGCCAGAATGGTGCCAAGTGTCACCACATCAATGGAGCTTGTTTGTGTGAAACAGGCTTTAAAGGTCCCAATTGTCAGGAAAGATTCTGTCCACCGGGCCTCTACGGTCTCATCTGTGACAAGTTCTGCCACTGTAATACGTCCAACACCGCCAGGTAAGTGAGACGTCCACACAAGGCCACACGGCTTCACTCGAACTGAGTCATGAGGCACAGCTCCACCCTACCCCGCCCGTCCTGTAGTTCCTTCTAGACAAAGACTTATTTGACGCAGTTTTGTCTCCTCTCATTCTGAAGTCTGGACACACCACAGCCATGTCATCCAGTTAGGTTTTAATCGCAACCTTTGCTTCATCCATAATTTCTCAGCAGCATTCATAGTTAATGCCGAGTTAATACTCTGATTCCGGCAGAAGTTGGGCACCGGCCATAGAAGTCATTACAGAATGAAGGAGAAAAGAGACGCCCCAGCACATAGTAGCATGAATGGATGAATCACCACTCTTCCTTCTTCTTGAAAATGTGGTGTTGATCGTTTCAGAGCTGAATCGTCACCTCTTTTTGTTTCTCACCATGTTGTTCCATATTCTCTCTCATTATGTTGTAGCTGCCACCCTCTTTCTGGTGAATGCACTTGCTCTGCAGGATGGACGGGGCTTTACTGTAATGAGAGCTGTCCGCCTGGGTTCTACGGCGACGGGTGCAGTCTGTTCTGCAGCTGCACCAACGGAGCCGACTGCCATCCTGTCACAGGTGTCTGTACCTGCGCTGCTGGCTTCATGGTAAGCAAGGCTACACCTAACTACTGTTTTGTTGCACTCTGATCCAAAGCCGCTACGCTGGCAATCCTTTGGAGAAGTTATTAAATAAGCATTGAGTTTGTTTACCTTGTGACCTTTACTTTTCAGATCCACCAAAAGTATGGTTGTCGTGGTGTTTAAAATTCCTGAACACACTAAAACTGAAAGTTATGCACCATAACTCATGTTTCCTGAAGGAAGGGAACGAGGTGCAACATACTTGCTATGGGAATTGCGCCCCCACGCGATTACCTGAAGGAATATACTCACGCCTTTACGGCAGGGGCGTCAACGTTGCGCCAGAGGCCCCGCCCTCTGGGTACTTAAGCGGCTGACGCCCATCCATCTTCCTCCAAAATTGCACTTCACCGAGCTTTCAGCATTGAAAGGGCCAGATATGTTGCACCTCGTTCCCTTCCTTCAGGGAACATGAGTTATGGTGCATAACTTTCAGTTCCCTTTCAGTCTGGTCTCTCGGTGCAACATACTTGCTATGGGAACGTAATCCATTCACGCCCTTGAAATGCTCAGTAAAATGCATGCTAGAGTGAACGTCTGCCCTTGACCAGCAGGCATCTCAAGGCTACTTTCTACTGTGTGTTAGAAAGGACAGCCTGAGTGACGTCACACGCAGTAACATCCAAACTGTAATGCTTTGCAAAAGTGTTTAATGAGCTCCAGTTCGCAGCAGCGCAGATGTCTGCAACTGGTACACCCTTGAACAATGACCAGGAAGTGGCCAAGCCCCGAGTGGAGTGAGCGTGCACCCCAGAGGGCACCTGTTGACCTTTGCTACTGTACGCCCTTTTAATGGCCTCAGTCACCCAATGTGAAAGGCGTTGTTTTGATAGGGCCTTTCCGGTAGCAGGTGCTGCAAAGCAGACAAACAGTTGATTTGTTTTTCTCCATTCGGCTGCTCTTTGCATGCAAGTGCGTAAAGCTCTCACGGGGCAGAGAGCCTTCAGCCTTTCCTGTTCCTGAGTGAGGACAGGAGCAGGTGGGAAGGAGGAGAGATCAAAGTCTAGACTCCTGTTGTTCAAAGTCAAGACCTTGGGAGTGTATGCGGGATTAGGCCTTCAGGTGACCTTTGACCCTTCAGGGGCGAATCTGGTACACATTGGATGTACAGACAATGCATGGAGGCCACCCACGCATTTCGCCGAGCAAAGTGCCAGGAGTAGAGCGGTTTTATAAGATAACAAATCTATCTTAACCTCGCTCTGTGGCTCGAATGGGGGGTCACAGAGAGCCCCCAAGACCAGGCCAAGATCCCAACCAGGGGTCAGAATCTTGCTGGGTGGTTTAGTCCGAAGCACACCTTTCATAAATCTTATTATGATTGGATGCGCTCCAGGTGTCCTGTGTCCCCAGCCTTCGTGACAGGCTGAAATAGCTGATAGGAAAACTTTAATCGTTGAGTAAGAACAACCTTTTTCCAGTAAGTCCTGAAGGAAGGTCAGGAGCTGAGCCAAGTTGCATGCATAAGAAATAATATTTCTTTCCGAGCACCAGGCCTCAAAAATACGCCACTTCCATAATAATAATAATCATTTTATTTAAAAGCGCCTTTCGGGACACCCAAGGACACTTCTGTACGTATAGAGACTGTGTTGACATAGCACGGGCATTTTGTATGGTTTTAACCACATTTTCCGGCAGGCCTGACGCCATCAGCTTGTTCTTTTCTGCCAACAAGCTGAAATTTCTGACAGTTCCTGGCCTAAGCGGCTGGACTGCCCCTTCTGGTGACATAGGGCCAGTTTACACGGCGCGTATTTTGAGTGTAACCGCTACTTTCTCTTTGCGACTTTGCTTATCGCCTACACGACGCTGCTGGCCCCCCTCGATGACACCGATACTTTTCTGACCCTGCTCTCAAGGTGGAAGTTTTTCGTAGACCCCCCGCTGATAATGTAAACATCTCCCGTGGAGCTTTTGTTATCAACCACATGCGCGCAGCCCGCACGCGCGGACAGTGACATTTCACGTGTCACGTTGCAAAATATAACAGTTTAACAATAATAAACAGTATTTATGTTGGCGTGGGAGATGTAAATTTATCTGAACTACAGTATCTATCTGGACTCGTTACATTTTTTAAACAGTGCGTAACGTGCTGTGAAAATGAAGACACAGGTTTATTTTTTATTTATTTATTTATTCAGCACCAAAGTTTAAACACAAACACTGAGAATTAAACTGAACACACTATTAAAACACGTGAACCGAACTGTAACTACGTTAATGAACTGGACTCTTGCTGTATTCATCTGGACCCATCAGAACCGCCGAACCATCAGCCTGTTGGAACGACAGCTTCTCCACCTGGCAGAAATAAATAAATAAATAAAAACTCCGTTGTTGTGTGATCAAAGTAAACACAAGCACACATTATATTAAGAATGTTGATTTACCTGCTGTAAGTCAGCTGTTTATCACGGCGTAAAGTCCGGTTCTGGTCCACAGTCCACTGAGCGGTTCTGGTCCACAGTCCACTCAGCGGTTCTGGTCCACAGGCTCAGTGCAGCTTGTTAGATGAAGCGGGTCCCACTGACTCAAATCTGTTGACTCTTATCCAAATTCCAGCTTTAACTTGTTGTTAACTTGTTGACAACAACTTGTAGTTAGCTGATTTTAGCCAGAGAGGAAAACAGACGAGGCAGCTGCTCTGTTTACCTCAGGCAGCGCATGCGCAGTAGTGAAGGTTCCAAAAATCACAGCGCCATCTAAAGGCCCAGCATGGTAACTACAGTGAAATCATGAGGACGGGGGGTGGAGGGGGAGAGAGTCGTATCCACAGAATTCGACAGTGTCAACGCAAAACTTTTCACCTAATTAACATACCCAAAAGTTGCGTTTCCCCCACACAGTGTCCGTGTAAACAGGGCCATAGTTTGGCCCTGAAGAAGAGCATTTGGTGCATCCCGTTCTCCTCCAAGGGCCCTGGAGGCTGTGAACCCCTGGGGGTCAACCAAGTTGGGAAGAGGGCTTCCTTGCTGATGTGCTACCAGGCTGCTCTGCTCGAAGGTAATCGAGGGCAGATGCAACCTGTCATCCGTATTAGGCAGAGTTAGAGCAGAAAGTCTATTTCCCCCCTCCAAGTTTGGGGTCATGGGACTGGGAGACTGCGAGTTTTGTAAATGAGCAGACCTCCTGACTCCAATCCGTTTTTTGGAATGGTCCAGTTTACTGATCCTTGGCTTTAACAGAGCATAGGAACAAGGCAAACCGACCGTGGTTTGTGTTTTGCCCATTAGGAGAATTTTGTTTGAGAGCAGAGCTGGATCAGCACAGAGAGGAAGGTCACGTGCCATCTGATCACTGCTTGGACATTGCGTGTCCCTCATTAATAATAAAGGGGCAGTTGCAACGTGAGAACGTGGAGATGCTACTTTTAGTTTGGCAGACTTTAGATTATTTGGTGATAGAGAGCCCAGTCCCCTTTGAAAAACAGGAAGAGAGATCTGATTTGACTCTGATTTCTTTATATGCACAGCAACTTGAACACAATTGCTACTGTGAAGGTGTGAAGCTTGTGGCTGCCTGTGGGCATCTGACGTGGCCCCCCCTCGTTGTTAGATTCTGTCGGCATTCCTCCCTGAGGTGCGGACATGTCACGTGTTCGCCTGGTTAGTGTATTGGCTGCCCCGTCATTCACAATGGAGTGGGGGCTTGACCACATGACCCTCTTCACCTGTCTCCGTGAGAGGTGTGGGGGTGCTTGCAGATGCCTCTGTGTCTGTTTACTGCAGACGAATCAGAGGCACCCTGCTGGGGTTTATTGATTAGGCTAATACCCCATGGGCTGTGAGGGAGGGGGGAAATTGCCCCCTCCCTTTATGATGGCTGGCAGGCCAGAGGGACCTGTTCTGCTGAAGTTATTTGTGTGTTGTTGTTTTTTTTTTTAGAGTTAATAAAACAGAGAGGGACTGTTTTATGAGCTTTATTGGTGCTTATGTACAGTGACGTACATGATTTTATGTCACTCACAGCAGAGAGAGCATGATTTGGGCATGCAATAGATTTACCAGCTTTTTGTACCGTGTTACAAATAAAGTCTGGACATGAAGGGATCATTCCCAGTACCGTGTGGGTGGGTGATCGTGTAATGTGGGAACGTGGACCTGGTTCATCAGGCACGTTTCGGTCTGGTGTCCTGGTTCGCCGAGGAGGCCCTGTGTCTGACCGCCTGGCGGGGGAAAAACATGTTTTTGCTCCATGCGTGCTCGGTGCGAGGTTGGCCCGGCGAGGGTCTCTGCCAGGGCTCCTCCTCGTATGCTGGCCGCTTCTGCGGTGGGGCACGTGTGGCCGAGCGGTGTCGAGGCTGTGCAGGTCTGCCTCCAGCAGACTCCCTTGGGGGGGGGCGAAGCTTCTCCGGGGAATGCCCACCCGGAGAGCTTCGGCCTGTCTGCGCCTTTGGTCCAGCTTGGTCTGAATTTGCTCCAAAGCTTTACCAAATAATCCCGTCGGCTCTATCGAGTGGTGGAGAAAAGGCACCTTTTGTCCCTCAGGGAGATCCGTTAAAGTCATCCACAGGTGGCGAATCGCGATGACCACTTCCGCCATACCCCTGCCTTGAGCAACAGCGGCTGTCCCCATCATGCGGAGCACAAAGTCTGTTGCCCTGCGGGCTTCGTCCAGCAAGTCGGAGGCAGCCTTCTTGTCAGTTGTTACCTGCAACTGCTGCAGCTTTTCTGCTAGGTAAGCCTGCATTAACGCGGATGCGTTCATGGTGTGCGCCGCGAGTCCCTGAGCTCTGTAGCACTTCACGAGTAGAGACGCTGAAGCTCGACAAGCCTTGCTGGGGAGAGTTGGTTTTGTCCCGGATAACTTAGGAACCAGGTGAGACGCTAGTGTGTCCTCAATTTGAGGCACGTTAGCTATTCCCACCTCATCCATCCCATCAACGTCGAGGAACTGTGAGATGGGAAGGAGCATGGGGCGTCTTGGTTGAGCCCAGGTGCGAGTTAGTTCTGTGAGGAAGTCCGGGAACATGGGCATCCTTTGCCTCGTGGCGGCCTGCTGCTTTGAGTAAAAATAGTTTCCTGTCAGCCTCGTGACCTGTTGGCGAGGCGGAGGCTCGGGCCATAGGATGTGCAGCACGTCCGTTGCTCTGTGGCACAGGTCGAACAGACCAGGGATGGAAAAGTCGGTTTCTGGGAGCACAGGTACCGGGGTCTGGGAGAGATCTTCCCCCTGATCCTCCAGTTCCACGTCTGCGTCCTCCGCTGAAAATTCGCCCGAGGCTGAAATCGAGATCTCGTCCTCGTTCATCATGCCTCGGGTGTCGAACTCGACTGTTAAGTCCACCGTAGGAGCCAGCACGTCAGGGCTGTCACCCCACTCAACTCGTGTGCTGTCATGTAGAGCCATGTTCTCGAGATCCGGCGTGGGAGTGAGAGGCTCCGTGGTGTCTGCATCCGCTGGTACTGCTGAAGTGCCCATGGCTTTGGCGACGAGGTCAACCAGGTGCCGTAGCACCGTATCCAGCATCAGGCTGCAGTGTGTGCAAAAATCAGGCGTATCCAGCGCTGTTTTTGCGTGAAGCATTCTCAGGCAGACTGGACAGGCCTCATAGGTGTCTGTCGCCATGAGGGAGAACCCGCATCCACTGGGACAGGCGCGCGAAGTTCGGCTCGCCGTCCCGCTGGTTTTCCTTGGAAGTCTCGCCTTTTGCTTTCCTTTCTCCGGAGGCATGTCCTAGATAAGGCGAGAGAGTCCTTCCAGAATCTTTTTTCTTTTTCCGTGAAATGTCTCCTCTGTCGCGTCGCTTTCGCTGGCTAGCTTGCTAGGAGTTAGCAAAGTAGCTTTTTTCTTGTGGCGTAGTTAGCGCCGTCGAGCGAAGCAATCTGTAGAGAGAGGAGAAAATACTTCGGGGTTAAGAGAAAATGTGCCGGACTAGCTTTCGCTAGTCCAACAATACGCAGGAATAATTCTCTGTGCGCTCTGTTCAGGGAGCAAGCTCACCTCAAGTTGAGCAATGAAGTAACAGAGAAGTCCCGTGAAGAGGTAGTTCAGGTTTAGCGAGGTGAAGGGCAAAAAAAGAGGAAGATGGATGGGCGTCAGCCGCTTAAGTACCCAGAGGGCGGGGCCTCTGTCGCGGCGTTGACGCCCCTGCCGTAAAGGCATGAGTATATTCCTTCAGGTAATCGCGTGGGGGTGCAATTCCCATAGCAAGTATGTTGCACCGAGAGACCAGACTGAAAGGGACATTATGTTTTACCATTTACTGTATTGGACTTCAAACTTCTTGTGCTACTGGTTTCCACAATTTACAGTATCAGGAAAGTTTGGTTTTTGTAACCTTTTATGTGCCATGAAATGCAGGAAGTGTTATAAAGGTCTAAGTTGGTGTGTGCGTGTGTCTACACGTGATCATTATTTATCCTGTCCGTTAGGAAAACACTTCATGGACCAGTGGGTGCATTATATTAAAACTAAAGTTTGGTGTAGAAGTAGCTGAGTATCAACCCCATTATGTACTCCGAAGGCAGATCTTTGTGTCAAACTTCAGCACACAAGGAAGCAAGCATTAGACAATTCTTGAATGAATCATATTTGTAATCAATTTTTTTCTCTGTCTTAATTTTTTATGTTATTTTGTAGAAATAATGCAGGATATTGTTGTTACATATATTTATAGTTTCCAAGCTATTGTGAAAGCATACATTTAGAAATATTGGTTAAAGTAGGCTCAAGTTCATCGTTAAAGATTATGTTGACCCATTGTTACTTTAAAACAACACAAATGACTTGTTCTGATATAATTCAGTCAGTCAGAGAGGTTTTATTGTAATTTCAGTTAAGTACAAGTACATATTGAAAGGAAACAGCATTCCTCCAGGATCACGGTGCAACAGAACATTACGTGCAAAAACAATACAACACACTGTGCAGATATACAATAAATACTAACAGGCCTATAATAAATGCAAAAAGACATCTAACCTAATCCAAACATTCTAATCTAAACAAGTAATTAAAAGACAAGACTTGAGACACATGTTGATTAGTACATCTGTAGGTGATAAATATAAGGTATATAAGATATAACTTATATACCTTATATAAGGTACATAAGGTATACAAGGTACTTTGTATAAGGTATACCTTAAACCTTAATTACCTTATACCTGTATAAGGTACATCATTACCTTGTATGAGGTATATAAAATATATGGTATATCTTATATACCTTATATGCCTTGTATATCTTATATAAGGTATACTGTATATGGTATCTTATTCTTCTTTCGGCTTTTCCCTTTTCAGGGGTCGCCACAGCGAGTCATCCTCCTCCACCTCACTCTGTCCTCTGCATCCTCTGTCCTCACTCCAACTACCTTCATGTCCTCTCTAACTGCATCCATATATCTCCTCTTTGGCCTTCCTCTGTGTCTTTTTCCTGGCAGCTGCATTTCTAACATCCTTCTACCAATATACCCACTGTCCCTCCTCTGGACATGTCCAAACCATCTCAGTCTGGCCTCCCTAACTTTATCTCCCAGTTGTTCAACATGTGCTGTACCTCTGATGATCTCATTCCTGATCTTATCCATCCTTGGCACTCCAAAGGAGAACCTCAGCATCTTCATTTCTAGGTGTACTTTATACCTTGTATACCTTATATAAAGTATATAAGGCATATAAGATAGAAACATGTTCTATGTGGTTAGAAGCATAAAGTTTTTCTATTTTTATTGTAGCAGAGATTAAAAACTGTGTAAGGTGCAAAAATGCAAACCTTTTGCAAATTGCAAAAATGTGCAATTAAAGAAGCCAAAAAGAGTACAGCAAAGGAGCTGTGTGTATTTAAGCTGTGTGTCAGAGTCCATCATGGTCAGAGTCCATCATGTGTGTGTCAGAGTTCATCATGGTCAGAGTCTGTTATGTGTGGGTCAGAGTCAATCATAATCAGAGTCCATTGTGTGTGTCAGAGTCCATCCTGTGTGTGTTAGAGTTCATCATGGTCAGAGTCCATCCTGTGTGTGTCAGAGTTCATCGTGGTCAGAGTCCGTTATGTGTGTGTCAGAGTTCATCATGGTCAGAGTCCGTTATGTGTGTGTCAGAGTCAATCCTGTGTGTGTTAGAGTTCATCATGGTCAGAGTCCATCATGTGTGTGTCAGAGTCAATCATGGTCAGAGTCCGTTATGTGTGTGTCAGAGTTCATCATGGTCAGAGTCCATTATGTGTATGTGTCAGAGTCCATCCTGTGTGTGTTAGAGTTCATCATGGTCAGAGTCCATCCTGTGTGTGTCAGAGTCAATCATGGTCAGAGTCCATCTTGTGTGTGTCAGAGTTCATCATGGTCAGAGTCCGTTATGTGTGTGTCAGAGTCAATCCTGTGTGTGTTAGAGTTCATCATGGTCAGAGTCCATCATGTGTGTGTCAGAGTCAATCATGGTCAGAGTCCGTTATGTGTGTGTCAGAGTTCATCATGGTCAGAGTCCATTATGTGTATGTGTCAGAGTCCATCCTGTGTGTGTTAGAGTTCATCATGGTCAGAGTCCATCCTGTGTGTGTCAGAGTCAATCATGGTCAGAGTCCATCTTGTGTGTGTCAGAGTTCATCATGGTCAGAGTCCGTTATGTGTGTGTCAGAGTCAATCCTGTGTGTGTTAGAGTTCATCATGGTCAGAGTCCATCATGTGTGTGTCAGAGTCAATCATGGTCAGAGTCCATCCTGTGTGGGTTAGAGTTCATCATGGTCAGAGTCCGTTATGTGTGTGTCAGAATTCATCATGGTCAGAGTCTATCATGTGTGTGTCAGAATTCATCATGGTCAGAGTCCGTTATGTGTGTGTCAGAGTCAATCCTGGTCAGAGTCCATCCTGTGAGTGTTAGAGTTCATCATTGTCAGAGTCCATCATGTGTGTGTCAGCATTCATTATGGTCAGAGTCCATCATGTTTGTGTCAGAGTCAATCGTGGTCAGAGTCCATCCTGTGTGTGTTAGAGTTCATCATGGTCAGAGTCCATCCTGTGTGTGTCAGAGTTCATCATGGTCAGAGTCCGTTATGTGTATGTCAGAGTCAATCCTGTGTGTGTTAGAGTTCACCATGGTCAGAGTCCATCCTATGTGTGTCAGAGTCAATCATGGTCAGAGTCCATCTGTTGTGTAGAGTCATCTGGTCAGAGTCCATCCTGTGTGTGTTAGAGTTCATCATGGTCAGAGTCCATCCTGTGTGTGTCAGAGTTCATCATGGTCAGAGTCCGTTATGTGTATGTCAGAGTCAATCCTGTGTGTGTTAGAGTTCACCATGGTCAGAGTCCATCATGTGTGTCAGAGTTCATCATGGTCAGAGTCCATCATGTGTGTGTCAGTCCATCATGGTCAGAGTCCATCATGTGTGTGTCAGAGTTCCTCATGGTCAGAGTACGTTATGTGTGTGTCAGAGTCAATCCTGTATGTGTTAGAGTTCATCATGGTCAGAGTCCATCCTGTGTGTGTCAGAGTCAATCATGGTCAGAGTCCATCCTGTGTGTGTCAGAGTCAATCATGGTTAGAGTCCATCATGTGTATGTCAGAGTTCATCATGGTCAGGGTCCGTTATGTGTGTTTAAGAGTCAATCCTGGTCAGAGTCAATCATGTGTGTGTTAGAGTTCATCATGGTCAGAGCCCATCATGTATGTGTCAGCATTCATCATGCTCAGAGTCCATCCGGTGTGTGTCAGAATCAATCGTGGTCAGAGTCCATCCTGTGTGTGTTAGAGTTCATCATGGTCAGAGTCCCTCCTGTGTGTGTCAGAGTCAATCATGGTCAGAGTCCATCCTGTGTGTGTCGGAGTTCATCATGGTCAGAGTCCATAATGTGTATGTCAGAGTCAATCATGGTCAGAGTCCATCCTGTGTGTGTCAGAGTCAATCATGGTCAGAGTCCATCATGTGTATGTCAGAGTTCATCATGGTCAGAGTCCATCATGTGTATGTCAGAGTCAATCATGGTCAGAGTCCATCATGTGTATGTCAGAGTTCATCATGGTCAGAGTCCGTTATGTTTGTGTCAGAGTCAATCCTGTGTGTGTTAGAGTTCATCATGGTCAGAGTCCATCAAGTGTGTGTCAGAGTCAATCATGGTCAGAGTCCATCCTGTGTGTGTCAGAGTCAATCATGGTCAGAGTCCATCCTGTGTGTGTCAGAGTCAATCATGGTTAGAGTCCATCATGTGTATGTCAGAGTTAATCATGGTCAGGGTCCGTTATGTGTGTTTCAGAGTCAATCCTGGTCAGAATCAATCCTGTGTGTGTTAGAGTTCATCATGGTCAGAGCCCATCATGTGTGTGTCAGCATTCATCATGGTCAGAGTCCATCCGGTGTGTGTCAGAATCAATCGTGGTCAGAGTCCATCCTGTGTGTGTTAGAGTTCATCATGGTCAGAGTCCCTCCTGTGTGTATCAGAGTCAATCATGGTCAGAGTCCATCCTGTGTGTGTCAGAGTTCATCATGGTCAGAGTCTGTTATGTGTATGTCAGAGTCAATCCTGTGTGTGTTAGAGTTCATCACGGTCTGAGTCCATCATGTGTATGTCAGAGTCAATCATGGTCAGAGTCCATCTTGTGTGTGTCAGAGTCAATCATGGTCAGAGTCCATCATGTGTGTGTCAGAGTTCATCATGGTCAGAGTCCATCATGTGTATGTGAGAGTCAATCATGGTCAGAGTCCATCATGTGTGTGTCAGAGTTCATCATGGTCAGAGTCCGTTATGTTTGTGTCAGAGTCAATCCTGTGTGTGTTAGAGTTCATCATGGTCAGAGTCCATCCTGTGTGTGTCAGAGTCAATCATGGTCAGAGTCCATCATGTGTGTGTCAGAGTTCATCATGGTCAGAGTCCATCATGTGTATGTCAGAGTCAATCATGGTCAGAGTCCATCATGTGTGTGTCAGAGTCAATCATGGTCAAAGTAGTCCATTGTGTGTGTGTCAGAGTTCCTCGTGGGTGTCAGAGCCCATCATGAGTGTGTCAGAGTCCATTTAGGTCAGAATCCATCATGTATGTGTTAGAGTTCATCATGGTCAGAGACTATCATGTGTGTGTCAGAGTCCATCATGATCAGAGTCCATCATGTGTGTAAGTGTCCATCGTGGTCAGTGTCCATCATGTGTGTGTCAGAGTTCATCATGGTCAGAGTCCATCATGTGTGTGTCAGAATTCATCATGGTCAGAGTCTGTTATGTGTGTGTCAGAGTCAATCCTGGTCAGAGTCCATCCTGTGTGTGTTAGAGTTCATCATGGTCAGAGTCCATCATGTGTGTGTGTGAGCATTCATCATGGTCAGAGTCCATCCTGTATGTGTCAGAGTCAATCGTGGTCAGAGTCCATCCTGTGTGTGTCAGAGTTCATCATGGTCAGAGTCCATCCTGTGTATGTCAGAGTTCATCATGGTCAGAGTCCATCCTGTATGTGTCAGAGTTCATCATGGTCAGAGTCCGTTATGTGTAAGTCAGAGTCAATCCTGTGTGTGTTAGAGTTCATCTCGGTCAGAGTCCATCATGTATGTGTCAGAGTCAATCATGGTCAGAGTCCATCCTGTGTATGTCAGAGTCAATCATGGTCAGAGTCCATCATGTGTGTGTCAGAGTTCATCATGGTCAGAGTCCATCATGTGTGTGTCAGAGTCAATCATGGTCAGAGTCCATCATGTGTGTGTCAGAGTTCATCATGGTCAGAGTACGTTATATTTGTGTCAGAGTCAATCCTGTGTGTGTTAGAGTTCATCATGGTCAGAGTCCATCATGTGTGTGTCAGAGTCAATCATGGTCAGGGTCCATCCTGTGTGTGTCAGAGTCAATCATGGTCAGAGTCCATCCTGTGTGTGTCAGAGTCAATCATGGTCAGAGTCCATCATGTGTGTGTCAGAGTTCATCATGGTCAGAGTCCGTTATGTGTGTGTCAGAGTCAATCCTGGTCAGAGTCAATCCTGTGTGTGTTAGAGTTCATCATGGTCAGAGTCCATCATGTGTGTGTCAGCATTCATCATGGTCAGAGTCCATCCGATGTGTGTCAGAGTCAATCGTGGTCAGAGTCCATCCTGTGTGTGTTAGAGTTCATCATGGTCAGAGTCCATCCTGTGTGTGTCAGAGTCAATCATGGTCAGATTCCATCCTGTGTACGTCAGAGTTCATCTTGGTCAGAGTCCGTTATGTGTGTGTCAGAGTCAATCCTGTGTGTTAGAGTTCATCATGGTCAGAGTCCATCATGTGTATGTCAGAGTCAATCATGGTCAGAGTCCATCATGTGTGTGTCAGAGTTCATCATGGTCAGAGTCCGTTGTGTGTGTGTCAGAGTCAATTCTGTGTGTGTTAGAGTTCATCATGGTCAGAGTCCATCATGTGTTGGGTGGCCGTGGGACAGTGGTAATGGCAGTCGACCCCCGATCAGAAGGTTGGAGGTTCGAATCCCGTGTCCGCCCACCATATGTTGTTGTGTCCCTGGGCAAGACACTCAACCCCGAGTTGCTCCCGGTAGGTCTGGATGGCGCCTTGCAAGGCAGGCTACCACTACCGGTGTATGAATGGGTGGATGGCTGGTATTGTAAAGCGCTTTGGGGCTCCTCACAGGGGGCTAGAAAGCGCTATATAAATAAGCTCCATTTACCATTTACCATATGTCAGAGTCAATCATGGTCAGAGTCCATCCTGTGTGTCTCAGAGTCAATCATGGTCAGAGTCCATCCTATGTGTGTCAGAGTCAATCATGGTCAGAGTCCATCATGTGTGTGTCAGAGTTCATCATGGTCAGAGTCCATCCTGTGTGTGTCAGAGTTCTTCATGGTCAGAGTCTATCATGTGTGTGTGTCAGAGTTCATCATGGTCAGAGTCCATCCTGTGTGTGTCAGAGTTCATCATGGTCAGAGTCCATCATGTGTGTGTCAGAGTTCATCATGGTCAGAGTCCACTATGTTTTTTTCAGAGTCAATCATGGTCAGAGTTCATCATGTGTGTGTCAGAGTTCATCATGGTCAGAGTCCGTTATGTGTGTGTCAGAGTCAATCATGGTCAGAGTCCATCATGTGTGTGTCAGAGTCAATCATGGTCAAAGTAGTCCATTGTGTGTGTCACAGTCCATTGTGTGTGTGTCAGAGTTCCTCGTGGGTGTCAGAGCCCATTATGTGTGTGTCGGAGTCCATTTAGGTCAGAATCCATCATGTGTGTGTTAGAGTTCATCATGGTCAGAGACCATCATGTGTGTGTCAGAGTCCATCATGATCAGAGTCCATCATGTGTGTCAGTGTCCATCGTGGTCAGTGTCCATCATGTGTGTGTCAGAGTCCGTCATGTGTATGTCAGAATCATCATGGTCAGAGTCCATCATGTGTGTCAGAGTCCATCGTGGTCAGAGTCCATCATGTGTGTGTCAGAGTCCATCATGTGTGTGTCAGAGTCCTTCATGTGTGTGTCAGAGTCCATCCTGTGTATGTCAGAATTCATCATGGTCAGAGTCCGTTATGTGTGTGTCAGAGTCAATTCTGTATGTGTTAGAGTTCATCATGGTCAGAGTCCATCATGTGTGTGTCAGAGTCAATCATGGTCAGAGTCCATCCTGTGTGTCTCAAAGTCAATCATGGTCAGAGTCCATCCTATGTGTGTCAGAGTCAATCATGGTCAGAGTCCATCGTGTGTGTGTCAGAGTTCATCATGGTCAGAGTCCATCATGTGTGTGTCAGAGTTCATCATGGTCAGAGTCCATCCTGTGTGTGTCAGAGTTCATCATGGTCAGAGTCCATCATGTGTGTGTCAGATTTCATCATGGTCAGAGTCCACCATGTTTTTTTCAGAGTCAATCATGGTCAGAGTTCATCATGTGTGTGTCAGAGTTCATCATGGTCAGAGTCCGTTATGTGTGTGTCAGAGTCAATCATGGTCAGAGTCCATCATGTGTGTGTCAGAGTCAATCATGGTCAAAGTAGTCCATTGTGTGTGTCACAGTCCATTGTGTGTGTGTCAGAGTTCCTCGTGGGTGTCAGAGCCCATTATGTGTGTGTCGGAGTCCATTTAGGTCAGAATCCATCATGTGTGTGTTAGAGTTCATCATGGTCAGAGACCATCATGTGTGTGTCAGAGTCCATCATGATCAGAGTCCATCATGTGTGTCAGTGTCCATCGTGGTCAGTGTCCATCATGTGTGTGTCAGAGTCCGTCATGTGTATGTCAGAATCATCATGGTCAGAGTCCATCATGTGTGTCAGAGTCCATCGTGGTCAGAGTCCATCATGTGTGTGTCATCCTCCTCTACTTTCTTAGATGTTGTGAAAGGGGTGCCACAGGGTTCTGTCTTGGGTCCCATTCTTTTCTCTCTATACATCAACGATCTTTGCAGTGATCTGTCAAATGCCTCCCACCATTATTACGCAGATGACACCATCATCTATTGCTGTTCATCCTCCCTCAGCCAAGCTTTCACCTCTCTTCAGGACGCTTTTAATATTATCCAGTCACGTCTGCAAAAACTTAGACTGGTCTTAAATGCCGACAAAAGCAAGATCATGGTTCTAGCCAACAGAAAGCCGCAACCAGAGAACCCACCTCAAATTGAAACCCAAGAGGGAAAACAAATAGAAATGGTCTCCACCTACAAATATCTAGGTTTCAACATTGACAATGAACTGTCATTTAATAATAATAATAATAAAGAATTTTATTTATAACGCACTTTTCATTAAGAAAAATCTCAAAGTGCTACAAAGTGCAACAAAAATCAAAGATCAAATAAAAACAAGTGATAAAATCAAGTAAAATCAATGATAATATCAACTAAGATCAAAGGTAAAATCATGTGGAGGCAGAGTAGGCTCGCTTAAAAAGAAAGGTCTTTAAGCCTTGTTAAAAGTCAACCAGTGACTGTAGAGCTCTCAGGTAGTCAGGGAGGGAGTTCCATAGGCGGGGGGCAGCCACACAGAATGCCCGGTCTCCCATGTTCCTTAATTTAAAACCCACATCTCTAAAATGGCCACTAAACTCAAACTGAAGCTAGGCTTCTTCAGAAACAAATCCTGCTTATCATGCAAAGCCAGGAGAACATTAGTAGCTGCAACATTCATGCCAATATTAGATAATAATAATAATAATAAACTTTATTTGTATAGCACCTTCCTACAATGCCTTGCATTGACCAAGGTGCTTAACAGGATAAAAAGATGAATAAACTGGAACAATAAATCAATGAAAATAGAATAAGAAACAACAGCAATAAAAGAAGGCAATGGAAATAAAAAATGCTACATACTAAAATAACACAAGTAATAAAAGTTACACACTGAAAGCTTTTTTGAACAAGTGGAAATAAAAGGCAATGGAAATAAAAAATGCTACATATTAAAATACCAAAAGTAATAAAAGTTACACACTGAAAGCTTTTTTGAACAAGTGGAAATAAAAAGGCAATGGAAATAAAAAATGCTACATATTAAAATACCAAAAGTAATAAAAGTTACACACTGAAAGCTTTTTTGAACAAGTGGGTCTTCAGTCTGGTTTTGAACAGAGTCAGATCAGAGGTGGCACGCAGCTCAAGGGGGAGACTGTTCCAGGCTTTTGGGCCGGCAACAGAAAATGACCGGTCTCCCCATTGTTTGTACCTTGAGCGAGGCACCTCCAGCAGGTGTTGACTGGCAGAGCGTAAATCTCTGCCGGGCTGATGGGCTTTCAAAAGTTCTGAGATGTACAGAGGAGCAAGTCCATTCAGAGCTTTGAAAACAAACAGGAGCAGCTTGAACTGTATCCTGAACTGAACCGGGAGCCAGTGTAGAGAGGACAGGACAGGAGTGATGTGTTCATATTTTCGTGTGTTGGTCAAAAAGCGCGCGGCAGAGTTCTGTACAAGCTGTAAACGGGAGATGGAGGATTGATTAATACCAACATACAAAGCATTACAATAGTCAAGTCTGGAGGTCACAAAGGCATGGATGGCCTTCTCCAGATCACCACGGCTGAGAAATGACTTGACTTTGGAGAGCAGACGGAGCTGGAAAAAGCTGGTCTTGACAACAGAACTGATCTGTTTATCAAACTTTAAGTTGGAGTCAAGCTGCACTCCAAGATTTCTGACCACCGGGTTGAAGTGGGGGAGGGGAAAACCAACACTGGGACTGGGAAGGATGTTGCTGGTGTCATCAGGTGCACCAAATAAAATGCATTCAGTTTTATCTGTGTTTAGGTGGAGGAAGTTTTGAGAGAGCCAGTGCTTAATGTCATTTAAGCAGTTGACAAGAGTGTTTGAACTGAGTGAGGGGTTGGGAGTGACTGGCAGATAGATTTGTAAATCGTCTGCATACATGTGAAAAGACAGGTTATGACGTGTGATGATTGATCCTAATGGCAGCATGTAAAGAGAGAAGAGGACTGGCCCTAGAATAGATCCCTGTGGTACGCCAGAGGTCAGAGGGGTTGATGAAGAGGAGGACAGATCGCCTATCATGACAGAAAAAGTTCTCCCAGACAGGTAAGATTTGAACCACTCAAGCACAGCTCCCTGGAGGCCAACCAGCTGAGACAAGCGGTTGATTAGTACCTGATGGTCGACGGTGTCAAAAGCTGCTGAGAGGTCTAACATCACCAGCAGAGCAGGGTTTTTTGCATCCAGGGACAGAAGAATGTCATTCTGTACTTTGAGCAGTGCAGATTCAGTGCTGTGACGAGCTCGAAAACCTGACTGAAATTTTTCAAACAGGTTGTTGAGTTCTAGAAAAGATTGAAGTTGAATAAAAACAATCTTTTCTAGGACCTTTGATAGAAATGACAGATGGGAAACTGGTCTGAAATTAGAGAGAGCTGTAGGATCTAGGCCTGGTTTTTTGAGAAGAGGCCTGACCACAGCGTGTTTGAAAGCAGATGGCACAAAACCTGAAGATAGACAGCTGTTAATAAATGACAAAACACAAGGACCAATTACATCAAAGGATTGTTTGAACATTTTAGAGGGAATGATGTCCAGAGAACAGTTAGTTGGTTTCATCTGCTGAACCACCTTGGTGAGGTGAGGCAGTGAGACCAGGTCAAATTGGTCAAAAACAGCTGTGGTTATTGCAGAGGCACATGACTGGATGGTGTTGGATGAACTGACAATGTTCTGCCTGATAGAGTCTATTTTGTTGACAAAATAGCTCTGAAAGTCATCGCAGGTAGACTGTGTGGCAGTTTTCAGAACATTGACAGATGGATTGATGACAGACTGGAGTGTGCTGAAAAGCGTCCTCGGCCGGTTGGAGCTGGTGGAGATTAAATTGGAGAGGTACTGTGACTTGGCCTGTTTCACAGCATTATGATACTCACAGAGACAGTCTCTCAGTATTCCCTGAGATACATGAAGCCGGTCGCGCTTCCATATTCGCTCTGCTTTTCTGCAACGTTGTCGAAGAGCTCGCGTCGTTTCGTTGAGCCATGGTGAAGGTTTGTTCTTTGAAGATGCCTGTTTGAGAGGAGCGATGGAGTCCAAGATCGTTGTGCAGGTGTGATGGAAGGAGCTGATGAAGTCCTCAGGATGTAGAGATGGGTCCAGGCTGACAGCAGAGCAAAATTCAGTGCTCTTAAAGGCATCAGTGAACTGACTTGGAGTGGATGGGGTGATGGAGCGGCAGAAACGTGCTGGGAGAATAGCCTTCGGTGCAGGAGAGGTGAAAAATTCAAATAATATGGGAAAATGGTCTGAAATACAGGTGTCCAGGATCTCCACAGCAGGTATTTGAAGGCCGTGGGAGATAATTAAATCCAGTGTATGACCCTGGCTGTGTGTGGCCCCCGAGACCGACTGCGACAGGTTAAAAGAGACCAGGAGGTCCTGAAACTCACATCCAAGCTGATTACTTGGGCAGCAGGTGTGCACGTTGAAGTCCCCACAGAAAAGCCAAGAGTCAAACTTTGGCAGTAGGTCAGCCAGTAGTTCAGAAAACTCACTGAGAAAGTTTTTATTGTATTGAGGAGACCGATAAAAGAGGCCACACAGAATAGGTTTAGCAGATTCCAGCACAAAAAGCATGCTTTCAAAACTGGAGTAGTTTTTCTGAGGCAACAAACGGTATTTGAACGCCTCATTGAAGACTGCAGCCAGGCCCCCCCCCCTTCCAGACCCACGCGGAGCGCTCAGGTGGGCGTAGCCATTTGGGAGGAGTTCAGAGAAGCAGCTGTTGTCTCCAGCTTTTTGCCAAGTTTCCGTAATCAAAAACAGATCCAGACGATGAGTTGAGATCAAATCACTTAATATAAAAGTTTTATTAGTGATCGATCTGGCGTTAAACAGCGCTGCACGTACTGGAACACAGCCAGTTACGTCACTCTCAGCTCGAGCGAGCGGGCGGAGGTTCTGTTTAACGCAGCCTCGCTTCAGTGTTCTCACGGGGGGACAAAATGGATACTGATCGCTGGCGTCATGATTGATAGCAACAAGGCATCTGTGGCGGCGAGTGAAGGAGCGGCGGACATCAAAGACGCTGAATTCAGGAGGTAAGTCAGCCGTCGGCGTGTTGTGAGACGAGAGATACTTTTTAAATCTCACCAGGACGCCTGCCCTCGTTCCGCGTCTTCTGCGCCGCTTGTTGCGTGGCAGCGTGGTCGCGTTGCGTTGTAGGTAGGCAGGAATGGACGCCAAGAAAGGTGGAGGTGGAGGAGGCTTGAAATGTCCATATTTGCCAGTAGCCGGTGTGTTGATCAGCGAGTCTTGGAGACTTAGAAGAGTTGAGCGATCATAGACCAGGAGCGAGGATGCATCGTCGATGAAAAAAAGGCAGAACACGAACAGCAGTAAAAAGTTCAGGAGAGGAGTTAGATAGCAAGCCATGACAACCGGCGCCATCTTGAATATATATATATATTATGGTGATGTGCTGTACATGAGTGCTGCATCAAAATACCTACAGTCCATAGACTCCATTTATCACGGTGCCCTCCGGTTCATTACTGACACCCAAAGGTGGGCACTAGACCGCTAGGGAGCGCTAAAGCGCTAATCCGCTGATAGCGGACCTAAACAATTTGTTAGCGCTATAGCGGATTGACTAACTTTTATAATTCATAAGTGGATTTGCGCTATTTTTATTTAAAATGCAGTACCGCTAATAACTAATTATTTATCAGTTAAAACGAAAAAACTTATTTACGGGCTCTTGAATCAACCGGACGACTGCTCGGAAGGGGACCGCTTTTGTTCACGGACCACATCCGGCGCTGACCGGATGTGGTCCGTGAACAAAAGCGGTCCCCGCTAGAGAGAGCGTGTATAGCAGTTAGAAGCCAGTGTGTTACTCTGCAGCCTTATTGCTTGTTTTCGAAAAGTCAGACGAAGAGTTTTTAACATGGAGGGTGAACTTATGGATGTTTCTCAGCTGCCTATGCGACGCGTCAGCGCCTCATTTGCCCTGCTCAAAATGGTGGCTGGCCATAGAAGCGAGCCCACACAGACTTTACAAGAAAACATGGTAAAAACAATTATTTCTTTGCTGAGAAAAAATATATTTCTTAGTTGACTTTATAGCACAAGTTCGTGAGCTTAAACGTTTCAAGAAAAGGTCAAATCTGCTGGATTAAAAAAAAGTAGTTCCCATCAAATCTGCTGGCTACCAAGTGTTGAATTGAACTAGCGGTTTAGAATTAGCTTCCGCTAGCTTTGCTGAAATTGCGGACCTAAATAAATTAACAAGTGCTTTAGAAATAGCGGAACTAATTTTTGGATTAGCGCTACCCAGCACTGCTGACTCCAGTTATCGCACTCATCACTGTGAGCTTTACGTCAAATCTGGCTGGTCATCTCTCAGCGCTCGCAGATACACTCACTGGATATCCTTCATCTACAAGACCCTCCTAAACCTAGTCCCGTCATACCTCACCTCCTTAATACAAACATCACACAGTCATTACTCCCTGCGCTCTAACGATCTAGTCCTCCTGTCAGTTCCTCCGGTCAGAACTGAACTAGGAAAAAGAGCATTCAGCTTCGCCGTCCCCTCAGCCTGGAACAACTTACAGAAAGATCTGAAACTATCAACATTCATCTCTCCTGGATCCTTTATGTCAACCGTAGTAGAAAATGTCATCAAGAAACTTGACCATTGCAGATGTTTCTAAACACTACTTATCCAATATACATGTCATTGTTGATTTTTTAACTGTATCTACTCAACCTATGTCTGTCTACTCAACCAATGTCTGTCTGTTTTTATATATATAATGCCTATATAAGTCTGTCTTATTCTGATGGTTTTGTACAGTCAACATCTATTTATTCTAACTGTAGTTTTCTTTATTTTCTTTTTTTAATAAATGCAAATGCTTATTGTCAATCACCATGTGACATGTGCTGCTGACCACTTGACCAGGTCAAGTCTAAATAAAGTCCAGTTGATCCTGTATTGAACGCCTTTTTTGACTTGACCAGGTCACCCTTGTAAAAGAGATCTCGATCTCAACGGACTCTACCTGGTAAAATAAAGGTGATTGATTGATTCAGCATGGTGTAGGTACACGTGGCCATTTGTTTAAATTGATTCCTACATTTACTAGAAAGTAAAACTGATTTGCATGAATTTAAGGGTTTCCAAATGTCTCTTTCAAAGCCAAAAACAGTGTAGAAAATCAATGGTTTCAAAGTGAATAGACAGAAAAGCCAACAGCAACAAGTATTAAATCAGTGATAACTGCAAAGAACGCCTTACTGTACTTAAATAATACTATGTGAAAAACAGAATTGGTAGAAGGATGAGTTCAAGTATAGAGGCTGTTTGTAATTTTTACAAATGAGTTGTGGCTATCGGATGGTTCTGAGCTACTCAAGGATTGTTGTTGCATCTCAGTAAGTAGTTAGGGCATTAATAAAATAAATGCTACTTTTTGGCTGAATTTTTGAGTGCATACGTTCAGTCCTTGTTGAAGTAGTGGTTAACAAAAAAGTTATCCCAAAAAGTTTTTATTGTGGTCTTCAAAATCCCAGTAGGTTTTGTATATGTCCCACTTGCAACTGAAGGAAAACAGCCCTTTTTTACTGGTATCAAAGCTGCATT
Source organism: Garcialebias charrua (assembly GCA_038048925.1). Lineage (NCBI taxonomy): Eukaryota > Metazoa > Chordata > Actinopteri > Cyprinodontiformes > Rivulidae > Garcialebias > Garcialebias charrua. The sequence continues at coordinate 31,992 of JBBPBX010002553.1, forward strand.
GAAGTTTTCCCGTGATCGTTCTCTACAATATTATGTTTGCAATGTAGCCATTAGGTCAGTTTATCCAATTCTGCTTTAAAATAACCAAGCCATGCCAAATTGCATGGGTCACACACACCATAGAAACAGCACTACTGTTTCAACCATAATATACCACAATGCTATATAATTTTTGTATGAGCTTAAAAACATATAAGTTCTCTGTTTTGCATAATGGGGAGTTCTGCATTCTTCACATACTGTACACTTGAAGACATTGTTAAGACTCTGTACAGATCTTCAATGGCTGTTTTTATAGGTTGTTGCAATGTTTAGATCTTGTATTAAGAGGTTCTTAGAAGAAATATTGGAAGAGTCAATCTTAGAGTGTTAAAGCAGATTTAATAACACATAACTTCTGAATATTTCTGTGTATGTTCTGTAAACAGGACCTAACCAGGAAGTGCTCAGCTACAACCGGGGACTAAGAGAGGTGGCTCAGGTTCCAGGTCTTCAAATATCCAAGTGTCCACCTGTAACTTCCCTCCACCCTGTTTGTATCGAAGACTGCAGCCTCCTAGACCAATATCCCGACCTGCAGGTGGTTGATTCAGGCCGCATCTCACACAACCTGCTGAGAGCCACAATAAACCCAGAGGACTTTTATTTTCAGCCTCCTACCTCTGAGCTCGATCCTCAACCTAACATCCAGCAAGAGGAAGATTCAGTTCCATCCATCCCAGATCAGGGTTATCTGGTAATGGGGGGCAGTGTGAACATCAGCTTGGATCTGCCTGGATCGGTCTTGGAGCCCATGTCAAACTCAGAGCTGAACGGGCTGCTGGAGAAGCAGTTTGAGGAGGTTTACATGCAGCATCTGACTGATAACTTGGCTCGGTGCAACTCCCACCTGGAAAACAGTCTTCTGCAAGGCCTAGTGCCACCACCACAGCCCGGCTGCCAGTCAAAGGGGTTGTACTCATTAGAAACCAGCTTGGCAGAAGGTTCAGGAGCAGACACCAGTGATATTAGTAATCTAAGCAAACATCACTTGGTTCCCTGCTCATCCAACTTCAGCTCCCCAGTGTTGAGGATTTCAGAATTAGACCATCCTCACTTGCAAGGAAATGCCCTGCCAAAGTAGCAGACATCATGTTCTGTTTAAACTTGCACATAAACATCACTGTGGTAATAAGATTATCTGATGTGTCAGTGTTTTTTAATCCAACACTTGCTTTACTTCCTTAATGAAAGAATGGCTCTTTAAGAGTTGTGCCCATGCGCCATCTGGTGTTCAAGTCTAGTACTAAACATCATGATTTTACCCACCGCTCATTTTTATGCATTTTACTGACATTTTAGGTGTGTAAAACCTGTTGAATCAAAATTTACAACAGTTTAATGTGTACATATGTTAATGTTACTTCATTGTAAGATGTATACTTTTTTTTTCTATCCTACTTCAGTTATTAGAACTGTAATGACAGCAGGCTGTAGGTTATTGTTTGGAATGATGTATTCAAAGAGCAGAGACAGAAGTTAAAGCATCATTTTCACCTGCTTCCAAAGGTAAAGGCAGAACTATACAGTTTCAGCCTGTGTCTGTGTTTGTTTGTTTATGTGTAGCATTAGAAAACTATATAATAAATTGCTGAATGAATTTAATTAAAAAAATTATGGTTAAAATCTGTTGTAGCCTGAATCTTGTGTCTTACCTGGTACAAGACCCTGACCTCTATTGCTCTTGTACTAAAGGCTTGCTCTTGTGTGGCCAAGATTAGTGCCTCTGTGCACCAGATGTTCAACCTTGCTGGGCTGCTTGGAGATCTCTGGAGGTTCAGCCCCAGGCAGGTTGCTCAGGGATCTCAGGCGAAGCAGTGGACACAGGAACCTCAGGTGGAGGAAATTGTAAATGGATGGTAAACTGTACTTATATAGCACCTTTCGATCTTAGTAAGATACTCAAAGCTCTTAACACAATCTGTGTCCTCATTTATCCATTCATACATCACTCTACTAGATCTATACAAAGAATAATCAGTGCTTTATCACATTCATACACCGATGGGACACACATTGGAGGCAATGAGGGGCTCAGTGTCTTGTCCAGGGATACTTCAGCATGTGGCTGCTGGTGAAATTGAACCCCCAACTCTCCCATTGGAGGATGACTGCTCTAACCACTCAACCACAACTGCCCCAATCAGACCAAAAATCTCCAAAATCAGAACAATAAAAATTCTTCACTTACTGGTACGTGAAGGCACAGAGTAATATTGTGTATGCTGTTCAGTGTCAGGAGGGCTGTGATCAGTCTTATATCGGGGAAACTAAACAGCCACTGGCAAAAAGGATGGCCCAGCACAGAAGATCAACATCATCAGGTCAGGACTCTGCGGTCTACACTCATCTCCAGACCAGCGGTCAATCTTTTCAGGGATCTCCTTCTGTTGCCAGTTAAGTGGGTTGTGTTTTGAGAGCCATGTGGCCCCTAGGACTACAGGCGAGTGGGGTGATTTGGTAATAAAAAAACTGCAATGTCTCTTTGTGATCACCCCCTATGATTAAAGTCACAGGTTCAGAGATTAAAGAGGAGTCATGAAGAGGGTGACCTTCTAAGGCTACGATGGACAGTGGTTTAGGGGATTTAAACAGTTTTATTCCTCGTTCTTGGGCAAGCTGAAGGTCCATGAACTCAGAGTCAGCCCTTGAGTCGATGAGTACTTTAGAGGTGCAGGTCTTACCAGAAGTGGACAGCTCAGCTGGAAACGTGAAGGGTGAGGAGATTACTAGATTCTGGGTCTGACTCAGCAGAAGTCTCCTCTTCTCTGCTGAGTCAGGCCTTTTAACGGACAGTTAGAGACGTTGTGAGAGTCCTGGCCACAGTAGAAACAAAGTCGGTTCCGACGTCTCCTCTAACGTTCCTCTGGAGTAAGATGGCTGCGTCCAATCTGCATGGGCTCCTCTCGTGGTTGTGTCTTGTGGATGTGGTGGAGAGGGGGGGTGCCAGGGGAAGTCGTCTGGGCGCCTCTCTGGGTTCCTCGAGGGGTCTTGAGGTTCTGCTGGGTCTTTCAGCTCGTTCTTGGGACCCCTCCATCAAGCACAGATCCACCCTTGTCACCAAATCCTCCAGGTCCTGCAGTGAGTCCGGGTATCGCTTGGTTTCCAGGTTGTCCTTGATCTCCTCGTTAAGCCCTCGGTAGAAAGCATCTGTTAGTGCCTCTTCATTCCATTTACTACCAGCAGCCGTAGCATGAAAATCTATAATGTACCCAGTTACTCTTCGTTTTCCCTGCTTCACTGTAAACAGTCTACGAGCAGCCTCTATTTCTGGGAGGATGGGGTCAAAAACTCTGCACAGCTCTTTTGAAAACTCATGAAACAAGTAGCAGTACCTTGAATCCTTTTGCCATTCTGATGTTCCACAAGACTTAGCTTTTCAAGACAGGAGGGACACGGTATACGCCACCTTAGCACGTTCTGCTTCCGGCTCTCGACAAGGCAAGTCGCATATCTTTTTGCTCTTTCCTTCCCTAAGTTTTTCCTCCTCCCTGCTTGCTTTTTGTCTCGTCTGACACTTCAGCGCTCACTCGAACCAATTTGCGATGGAATTAGTAAATTGGGCTGTTTCTTCAATAGATAAGATTTTTTCCACGAAGCGGACCGTGCCAGGAGAAGCTGTCTGCCCCTCTGACACACACGCGGCTGGATACATGATGGACTCGTGGGGACAGTGGCAGCCTATGTGTCTGACCGTCTTGACTGTCGAAGACGTGGAAGATTTGTGGATTATTGGACTATTAGTAGCAGCTGCTCTGTTTTTTGGCATCGGCGGAGCTGTCTGCTACCTGAAGCTGAGGAGAGCTTCGGCGGCTATCAGCGCGCTGGCGAAACTCCCTGATCAGCATGATTCTCTGATCCGGGCCGTGAGCAACTCATCCCAGCTGTTGTATGAGCTCAATCGCACGTTGGGTGCGTCGGTGGACTACCGCGGACCTGGGCGCTTTGGAACTCGTTTACAGCCGCCCGGGCCCCAACAGGGCATGGATGGGGGTTCATAGAACGGAACCTCATATGATTTGGAATTTTGGCCCTGAAACAGCGTCTGGACTTGGAAGGCTGCAGTGAGAAAGTACACTGTGGTCTGGATTGGAATAAACAAAAAGACTATCTAATCTGGTTTCTGCACACGTCCTTGAAAAGAGGCCTGTTTGGAAATTATTCTCCTGGAGCGGAGAGCTGAAGTGCCCTGCTGACCTCCCCCCCATCCCTCCCCCAGAGATCTCTGTGCGTGCCTCGGATAACGCCCAGCTGAATAACTGCTGAACTGTGTTCTCTGAAGTTACTCACAGACTCCATATCTCCTTGCATGTCGTCAAAACTGCAACAATGTCTCGTGTGATTGTGCTTATGCTGATAGAGTTTTTGGGACTTTATCATGGAGTGTCCTCAGGCAATCTTTGATAAATTCTTTTTTTGAATATCACAAATGATACCTACTGTGTTTTTCCTTTTTCCATATCTGTTTTGCTCTTCATCCAGGATGGATGAGAGATGGCCGCGCTGACAAACATGCATGTGTTTTGAATTGCAGCAGCTTAACATTCTCTGACCTCTGGATGACTGTGTTTACATTATCACGTTCATGGGCGCAGTTAGGAGGGGGGACGGGGGGGACATGTCCCCCTCAGATTTAGTGACCCTAATCAGTCCCTTCCTCTTTCCCTGATAGGACGAGAAACATCTCCGATCAAAACTGATGATGAACTTCTGTTAGTTCGCTGATTCTCCAACAGAGCAGCTGCAGCGGACAGCTCACTCCCCCCTCCCTCCTTTTTCTCTGTGACACACAGCGCAGAGCGATGTGCAGCGCGCACACACACACATGGGTTTGTTCCTATTCTAATGGGGACTTCGCATTGACTTCCATTCATTTACCAGTCATTTCTACAACCTGACCCACCAACAGTAGTTTTCCAAACGGGGACAGACAGGGCTTTTTGTCCCCATAAGGAACAATGGATTCTCAACACTGGGCTGTGTGCACCTGCACCGGGCAATTTGTCCCAACTACGTAGCAAAAAACACACACACACACACACACACACACACACACACACAGGCTGCAAGCGTCGCGCTGCGTTGAGCTGCCTCTTTCTGCAGCAGCATAATAAACAACGAGTTGAAACAAGTGCAGCCAGGCTTCAGTTGGAAGAGACTCCTCTGATGTCCAGCTTTTGGTAAACTTTATTCTTCAATCTTCACAGAACCAGAAAATAAGTTAAAATTTTCCCCAATGATGTTTTTTCCTACTGAAAGTTTGTGCAGTTAGCTAGCTAGACCAGGTGATCCATCAGCTAGCTACCTTAGGTTAGCTATTAACTTAAATTCAGTGATGACATTAATAAATCTATTATTGTGCTGTTTTTAATCATCCATCCATCAGGATATTTTCTTGACTTTTTAAAGCTAACTGACTGAGCTCAGGTGGCAGTAAAAAAACCTAATACTTAATCCATCTCCGTCTCTCTTGATGTAGGAGCTCAGAAAGACAGAGGCTGAGTCAGAGGCAGCACTCAGCACGTAGGGACAGAGTTCTGTCAGGTGAGTGATAAAGGTGCTGGGCAGTTGTGAATTAAATATAAAGTGTTTGCTCAAATTAGTATTTATTTTTAGTATATTCTAGTCAGTTGGGCAAACTTCATGAAACAAATGACTGATCTAAAGACAAACTACAGCATTAACAACTTTATTTAAGTCTCATTTCTAGGAAGTGGTAGAAATAGTTTTTCATAATTAGAACTTGATGTTTAAATAAAAGATCTATAAATAAATATCTCAGTTCATCCATCAAAAGCTTTCTAATCAGTTCCAAATATACATGTATCAGTTTTTCTGAATATTTACATACAGGTTAACAAAACTGAAAAAACAGTTATAGTTTTTGTAACCCTTTTTTGGCACAGTTTCATTTTATGTTCATGATTTCATGTCAGTTTGTTATGAGTGGGCCTATCACTAAATCAGGAAAGAAATGCCTCCTAAATTCACTGTTGGTGGTTATCAATATCACTTTTTTTCATTGGGTAAAGTTATTATAATTTATAAACATGCATTTGAGTGCCATCATTGCTTGGCACAATGACATGTTGTGTTACAAATAAAACTAAATCAAGAATAAACAATATTAAAGTAAATGATGATTTGTGTCTCATTAATTGTATTACTCTCCAGGGTCCTACAGAGGAACCCCTTGCTACCCTCACAGCACAGCAATCAGGTGATTGCAAAAAAGAAAATGAAGCAAAAAACAATTACAGCATTTTTTTAAAAAACAAACAATGTAAGTAGTCAAAACCACACTTGTTGCCTGCTGACTTTACCAGGAATGTGGAAGATAACTGTTTTGCAATGTTAAGTAGCTTAGCAAGTCTGACAATAATGAACAACATATGGTCTTAACTGTGGTAGACTAAATTAAAGTGAATAGCTAGATGTTATTATTATTATTATTATTAATGTTTAATGTTACTTAAGAAGTTAAGTGAAATCACAAGATTTAAAATGTTAACATTATCCTCTTGGCCTGCAGGTAATTCCTGATGACAGTGAAACAGGCTCTAGTCAGTCAAGAGAGGATCAGCCAGGGACAGAATTGATGCAGACAAAAGAAGCAGAGACAGAACAAGAATTGACAGGTGAAGATGAAGGTGAAATTACAGTTTAACAATGTATGGTTAGTGTTGACTTGGAAGATGTTTAACAATGTTCATTGTTCTTCCTTAATTTCAAATAATTCTATAATGCCATTTTATTACAAATTATTCACTCAAACGCTATTATGAAAGTAACTAATCAAATTACTAAAAATTACTTGGATGGAAATCATTTGCTGAAAACTTGGTCCCCCCCAGTTCAAAAATCCTATCTGCGCCCCTGATCACGTTGTATTGGTTTACTGGTGCAATGTTAATAAAAAATCTCTTATCTCTTATCTTCAGAGGGGAAGGATGAGGGCTGGAGCTGAAAATTAATTTCACATTGTGTTAGGAACAGGAAGCACTGGTCCGGTGCCCCTGAAAACAGTTCTGGTGGAGTCAACCGTGGTTCCCGGAGTGGGTTACTTGTGGTTCCAGCATATGCAGGACTGCCGGAATGATTTGACTCCTGAGGGTTAGAGTGAATAGGTAGAGTCTTAAGCATGTTCATGATCTCGTTCATGCCGGTCTCTAATTTATCGATGGCACCTTCCCCACCAGAGCGGCACCTTCCCCACCAGAGCGCCATTCTGAGCCTGGTGTAGGATCCATGTTTGGCCAGATCAATCTGGCAGAGATCTGATGGCAGAGGATCATACACAAACTCAGAAGGGTTTTTAAAATGTTTATTGAGTAAATAAACAGCTTCTGGTGTCCCAGGTCCAGGGGCAGGGGCTGTGTCTAAAATGGTACAGAAGGGAAAGGTTAGTATTTGGCAGAACAACAAGTAGTTATCTGAATACAGACGGTTTGGTGAAACACTAACCTTTCTTGTTGTAACGGGGCGCTCCAGCAGAGATACAGAGCTGCAGAGACCAAGGGAAGTCCAGAGGCGTAATCGAGGATGAGCAGGGTTCATACACGGCCCGAAGAGGAGACAGTACCGATAGGAAGAGGCAAAGGCAAAATCCCAAAACAGGCGTTGTCTACAAGGTCAGAAGGCTGAGGCACAAAAGCAACAGGCAAAAAGCGTGGTTGAGGGAAACAGGCGTGGATCAAGATTAAAGAGCTGTGAACAAGGAGAGTACGCTGGATAACTGTGGCTGGAAGCAATCAGTTGATCTGGCAATGTAGTGGAGAAAGCAGGAAGTCTATATACACCCAGAAACAGGTGGAAACCATCAGCAGCAATCAGAGAGAGAGGTGTGGCGTGTAAAGAGGCAGAAGCAGCAGTGGAAAAACCCCAAGGGAGCAGAGGATAAAAAGTCAAAAAGTGAACAGAGTGATGAGAAAAAGGAAAGAAAAAAAAACAGAGTGTAAACTGTGACATTGTGTTGTTTCCAGGCAGGAAACAGTAAGCAGAAAGTCTGTTTTCTATCTTTTGACGATTCCGGTCGTGTGACCGGACATTACATCCAATAACGCAACAAGTTTGGACCATTGCTAAATTGTTTTAACCTACTTAAAAAAAAGCTAAGCTTATTTTTGACAGCTAATATTGAGGACAGTCAATATGGCGGATCCGACCCAATTCTATCCCATCAGCCTCTGCGCCGCAGACCAGGGAAGTCATGCTCTAAAGCTCTATTGACAATCATAAAAGAGGCATACAGATTTTTTAAAATAATTTAAAATAAGATGTAAAAAAAAGTAGCAAAAATGGCTAGATTATAAGGCAACTGTAGAAAACTAAAAACAGGAACATGTATGCATTGTAAAACAGAACTTACTATTTACAGTTAAAGTAAAAAATAAAATAAACTACAATATGCTGCATCATGTCTTCTGTTTTGGTCTGGTCACGTAGTGGGGGGAATATCACCTAGCATGGTGAATCCAGCTATGAAAAGCATCAAATGCTATATAATAATAATAATAATAATAATAAACTTTATTTGTATAGCACCTTCCTACAATGCCTTGCATTGACCAAGGTGCTTAACAGGACAGAAAATATAAAAACCGGTACAATAAATCAGTGAAAATAGAATAAAAGCAACAGCAATAAAAGGAGGCAATGGAAATAAAAATGCTACATACTAAAATACCAAAGTAATAAAAGTTACACACTGAAAGCTTTTTTGAACAAGTGGGTCTTCAGTCTGGATTTAAACAGAGTCAGATCAGAGGTGGCACGCAGCTCAAGGGGGAGGCTGTTCCAGGCTTTTGGGCCGGCAACAGAAAAGGACCGGTCTCCCCATTGTTTGTACCTCGAGCCTCCAGCAGGTGTTGACTGGCAGATCGTAAAGCTCTGCTGGGCTGGTGGACTTTCAAAAGTTCTGAGATGTAGAGAGGAGCAAGTCCATTCAGAGCTTTAAAAACAAACAGCAGTAGCTTGAACTGTATCCTGAACTGAACCGGGAGCCAGTGTAAAGAGGACAGGACAGGAGTGATGTGTTCATATTTTCGTGTGTTTGTCAAAAAAGCGGGCGGCAGCATTCTGTACAAGCTGTAAACGGGAGATGGAAGATTGATTAATTCCATCATACAGTATAGAGCAGTGGTTCTTAACCTTTTTTGAGCTACCGAACCCTCCAGTTTCATATGCCCACTCACCGAACCCCTCTTTTAATATATAAATTTTATATATTAAAAAAGAGGGTTCGAAAAAAAAAATCATATTTTATATTATAAAATATGATTTTTTTCCCCCAAATTCTACAACATCACCTTGCTCGGTTCGTCGTTTCCATAACGGTAGTTTTTTTTTTAAGCCTTCAGGCTTTCTTCTGCTTGCATGATGTTGACACCACCACCCTGCATCTGCTGATTGACATGATTGAGAGCTGCAAATATATCAGCCATGTAAGCTAAAATCACAATGAAATCAGGATTTTTGAAGCAATCTGCATGACAATGTTGCTGCTCTTGCAATTACAGGCCTAATTCCACATGCATGGCAAAAACACGATTCAGCACCTGTCCTCGGGATAACCACCGAACATTAGAATGGTGCAGGAGTGCATTGAAAGTGTCAGAAAGTACCACAAAAAATTTAATTTACCTTAAACCAGAAAAAAATTTACTAAAAAAAAATGTTGCTGAAAAGGTAGAATAAAGTTAACTTAGCAGAAGAAAGCAAAAAGAATATATTTGCCCAATTAGGCTGAAAGAAGCAGAAATGAGCACAAAAATGTGGAAATTATCTGAAGAAAATCTAAAATTAGAAAAAAAGATTCAGCTGAAAAGTAGCTAAAATTGCAGAAAGAAGCATCACCAGAATGAAGTTGAGAGAGCACATTTTTGCTGAATTAGGCTGACATTTTTTGAAATAAGAGCATTAAATGTGGAATTTGCTTAAAAAGCTAAAATTAGCATCTGGCTCGTTTTTACCTTGAATTCAGCAAACGTTGTGTTCTTGTGTTCCCCGTCTCTATGCATCTTCATGAAGTGTTCCTTTAGTTTTGCCGGTGCAAGACTACAATAGAGTTGCTTAACTTCGCATTATCATGCAGATAGGACGCTGACTTCCATCCCGTTCCGTGACACACGTGAATCCATGTTGGACATATTCGTCCAACCACTTTCTTTTTTTGCTCAACATATTTAACGTAGTTTGTAAAATATTGTCAAAAAACACACGACGTACAACACGGCAGCCATTTAAATTTCCGCATCAGCACTGAATCTGCAGCCGTCACCAGTGTTGCCAGATTGGGCGATTCACCGCGATTTTCCTTCTGACTTTTGCGGGTAGAGAGTGCTTTGGGCGGGTGGGACTCTATCTGGCAACACCGGTCACACCGGTGTTTACACTAGCGTGTCTTTACATCCGGGGCAGAGGCTCTGCCGAACCCCTGAGACCGGCTCATCGAACCCCTGGGGTTCGATCGAACCCAGGTTAAGAACCAGTGGTATAGAGCATTACAGTAATCAAGTCTGGAGGTCACAAAGGCATGGAGGGCCTTCTCCAGATCACTACGGCTGAGGAGTGACTTTACTTTAGAGAGCAGACAGAGCTGAAAGAAGCTGGTCTTGACAACAGAACTGATCTGTTTATCAAGCTTTAAGTTGGAGTCAAGCTGCACTCCAAGATTTCTGACCACCGGGTTGAAGTGGGTGATCGGGAAAACCGAAACTGGGACTGGGAAGGATGTTGCTGGTGTCACCGGGTGCACCAAATTAAATGCATTCGGTTTTATCAGTGTTGAGGTGGAGAAAGTTTTGAGAGAGCCAGTACCTAATGTCATTTAAGCAGTTGACAAGAGTGTTTGAACTGGGTGAGGGGTTGGGAGTGACCGGCAGATAGATTTGTAAATCGTCTGCATACATATGAAAAGACAGATTATGGCGTGCAATGATTGATCCTAATGGCAGCATGTAGAGAGAAAAGAGAACTGGCCCCAGAATGGATCCCTGTTGTACGCCAGAGGCCAGAGGGGTTGATGAAGAGGAGGACAGATCACCTATCATGACAGAAAAAGTTCTCCCGGTTAGGTATGATCTGAATCACTCAAGCACAACTCGAGGCCAACCTGCTGAGACAATCGGGTGATTAGTACCTGATGGTCGACGGTGTCAAAAGCTGCTGAGAGGTCTAACATCACCAGCAGAACAGGTTTTTTTGCATCCAGGGACAAAAGAATGTCATTCTGCACTTTGAGCAGTGCTGATTCAGTGCTGTGACGGGCTCTGAAACCAGACTGAAATTTTTCAAACAGGTTGTTGTGTTCTAGAAAAGATTGAAGTTGAATAAAAACAATCTTTTCTAGGACCTTCGATAAAAATGACAGATGGGAAACTGGCCTGAAATTAGAGAGAGCTGTAGGATCTAGGCCTGGTTTTTTGAGAAGGGGCCTGACCACAGCATGTTTAAAAGCAGATGGCACAAAACCAGAAGTTAGACAGCTGTTAATGAATGACAAAACACAAGGACCAATTACATCAAAGGACTGTTTGAACATTTTTGAGGGAATGATGTCCAGAGTACAGTTTGTTGGTTTCATCTGCTGAACCACCTTGATGAGGTTAGGCAGTGAAATCAGATCGAACTGGTCAAAAACAGCATTGGTTGTTGCAGACGCACATGATTGGACAGTGTTTAATGGGCTGACAATGTTCTGCCTGATAGAGTCAATTTTGTTGACAACGTAGCTCTGAAATTTGTAACAGGTAGACTGTGTGGCAGTTTTCAGAATATTGACAGAGGGATTTTATTACAGACTGAATTGGGCTAAATAGAACCCTCGGTCGGTTGCAGCTGGTGGAGATTAAATTGGAGAGGTACTGTGACTTGGCCTGCTTAGCAGCATTTTGATAATCACAGTCTCTCAGTATTCCCTGGGACACATGAAGCCGGTCGCGCCTCCATTTGCGCTCTGCTTTCCTACAGCGTTGTCGAAGAGCCCGCATTGTTTCGTTGAGCCATGGAGGTGGTTTGATCTTTGAAGAAGTCTGTTTGAGAGGAGTGATGGAGTCCAAGATCGTCGTGCAGGTGTGATGGAAGGAGGTGATGAATTTTTCTGGATGCAAAGATGGGTCCAGGCTGACAGCAGAGCTAAGTCAGTGCTCTTAAAGGCATCAGTGAACTGACTTTGAGTGGATGGGGTGATGGAGCAACAGATGTGTGCTGGGAGAACAGCCTTCGGTGCAGGAGGGGTGGAAAATTCAAATATGATGGGAAAGTGGTCTGAAATGCAGGTGTCCAGAATCTCAACAGCAGATATGAGCAGGTCGTGTGAGATAATTAAATCCAGAGTGTGGCCCTGATTGTGCGTGGATCCTAACATAGACTGTGACAGGTTAAAAGAGTCCAGAACGTTCTGAAACTCACATCCAAGTTGATTACTTGGGCAGCAGATATGTGCGTTGAAATCACCAAAAAAAAGCAGGGTGTCAAATTTTGGCAGCAGTTCAGCCAGCAGTTCTGAGAACTCACTGAGGAAGTCCTTATTATATTGTGGTGGGCGATAAATAAGCCCACATAGCAGAGGTTTTGCAGATTCCAGCACAAACAGCATGATTTCAAAGCTGCTATAGTTTTTAGGAGGCAACAAGCGGCACTTGAACGCATCACTGAACACAGCAGCGAGGCCGCCCCCCCGGCCGGACCCGCGCGGTGTGTTCAGGTAGGAGCAGCCAGGTGGGAGGAGCTCAGAGATTTGTACTATAAACTTATTTTACTAAAAACTAAACCAGTTTTAAGTTATTTTTTAGTCAAAATCACCAATTTTTCTTATTTAGCATTCAAACACTGAGATGAGACGTGCAGACTTACGCAGAGAGGCACCGGCTGATTGGCTTCACAGATTGCGCAATCACTCGGCTGACGTGCTGCAGCTGCAGTGTGAGCCCGTATTCCAGCCCCTTTTATGTCGCTATTAAAATGTCCAAATACTTTTGCTATATAAACTACATTTCTATAGTTTAGCTGGTGAATATAATGTCTTGTGTTTTTGTCTAAAACTGTATGTGTGTGCTGAGCGATCATAAAACGGCTGTAAATCCACACACACACACGCGGCCAGCCTCGTGGAGGCGGGGCTAGTGAGCTCAGAGTTCTGCTTCAGCCTCGCGCTGCAGGAGGAAGTGCAGCGCTTAAGTAACAGAGCAAAAAGAGTAACTTTTCACAATCTACAAATATCTAGAACATTAAACACTTAACTAAAAGTTTTAGTACGTTTGTTAACAATTTAGTTTTGATCATTTTTAAAAATAAGCACAGAGTTTACATTTTTAACATGATTTCCCAGAATATTCCACAATTCAACTCCCTGTATTGAAATAAACCATCCCTTCAAACTAGTCCTATTCCTTGGCTTTGCAAAAATTTCAGTTCCCTTTAGACTAACAGCTAACAAAATACATTTGAACATTTGAGGGTTCTATTACTACCAAAATACTATAGTCCACCAAATCATAAAACTTCATAACTTTGAGTTGTTTAAATAATATATTAGATAGATGACATTAAGGCTTTCTTGTAATAATTCTCATAGCTCTTTTCTATAAAATAAAAATAGATTTTGTTACAGTTTAATTTAATTTATAAGTAAAGGTAAGACTAAAATAATTTTTTCTCCAAATTAAATGTGCTTTTTTGTGTGCTACAGTTTGTATGTGTAAAGATTGCTGATATGAGATTTTAAACACAACTGCTGCCAATCAAATGGTGAATAAACTACTCTCTGTAGGGTTCATGTATTATAAAAGAAGAAAATAACGCTATCCAAAGTATCCAAAGCGCTGAAGAAGCTATGACAGACAGAACCCCAAAATGTGGAGAACATTTTTTTGTCTGTTTTTTCTTGTACATATGAAAAAAAAAACTGCACAGTGCCTCACCAGCCATGAACCTCACCACACGTAACTGGTGTCCAGGAATGTGATCAGATAGGCAGTGATGTACAGGTCAAGGGTAGCCTGGTGATGGATGATGCCATGGTGAGTAGTCGCTGCAAACATTGGCCCTCATTCACGAAAATGTTCGTATTTTTATCCTAAATTTCTCCTACTTTTGTTCGTACGAAGCGTTCGTACGAACATGCCACGTCAGATTCAACAAAGTCTTCTATCCTCAAGAAAAGTGTGTAAATGGCTGCGTAAATTTAATGAATCCCACCTGTTCTATCAACCTGCACGTGCTCGCGGAGAGGTCATTTACATAATTCCCACCCCTCAACCCCCCCTCCCGCAAGTGTCGGATGGTCAAATATTTTTAATTTTAGTGTACTGTGTTACATTATAGTTTCACTTATTCAGAAGAGCTGTGGCGCACCGCTACCCCCCACCCCCCCGCAAGTGTCGGATGTGTTTTTGAACAGAAGCATTTTAAAATGTCTCGAAACTACAGTTAACTTCATATTAATATTGTAGTGCATATGTTTTGTCTCCCGTGGGTCGTACAGTATCAGAAATCAAGAATAAATGGTTTGATCTGAAAATGGCTTCAAACAAACGTCTCGCCGCAGCACGGACAGGAGGTGGTCAAGGAATAGTCTGAGATGGATGGACAATAAATGCCACGCTGCAAGACGCGTGCCAACATGTTTTGCAGCACAAATGAGTCATGCGCGCTCCTCCATCGCGCAACCACATTCTGCAGGTTATATTTCGAATCAGATATAATAATCTATTGCTCCGATGGTGTTTGGCACAGCAGTCCAGCAATAGCATGAAAATCAGTCTTAATTCGTACTTGTTCTGCGGCGGTGTATGGGAATTTTATGTACCTGGGTGTTAATATGAGGAGGGCTTTGATGACCAAGGGGAGCGCACGACTCACTGAAGCCTGCGCGACACACCAGACAAATTAAACTTAAAATTATAATTCTAATTCAAACAGAATAACCTATTGTCAAGAATAATTATGGTGCGTGATTTTTTTAAACCCAAAATATTTTCTAAATAACGAAATATGAAGTTATTAGTGGAGGAAATCCATCTGGATGACAGCAGACTGACGCTCCTAAAATATACGACAGGTCCGGACCACTCGTAAATTTTGTTCGTATCTGAAAAAAATCGTAGGATACGAAAACATTGTTGAATGCCACAAATGATCCTAAATCACTCGTACGCACAATTTAAGAACAAATCTGTGCGTACGAACGGTTCGTGAATGAGGGCCATTGTGATGTTCCCTCCATGCTGGCCGCAGGGACTTCAATAATGGCACACTGGCTGATGATTTTCATTCCTCTCCTTTGCCTTTTTGTCAAGTTGAATCCATCCTCATCAATGAAGATGAACTGGT
Source organism: Garcialebias charrua (assembly GCA_038048925.1). Lineage (NCBI taxonomy): Eukaryota > Metazoa > Chordata > Actinopteri > Cyprinodontiformes > Rivulidae > Garcialebias > Garcialebias charrua. Next base: position 47,364 of record JBBPBX010002553.1, read on the forward strand.
GCTCCACTGTAGCCACCTCTAACTCAAGGACTCTTTGAACCACACATGACAATATCATAAATAGACATGGAATGGCCACTATTGTGACGTACAATCATTGCGATTATACTACTGAAATATGAATAATTCATGGTGTTGAGAGTATGCATCATCAATTGTGGGATTGTATAGGACTTACTTGCACATAGTTACCTTTGTATATCACAATTTCTAAAAAAGCTAAGTCTGGTCCTCTGGACATTTCAAAAACAAAACAAAACAAAAAAGTACAAAGTAGAAATGTTTCGTCTTTCGTCCGAAAGACTTCCTCAGTCTGAGGTGCTGTATTCAGCTCAGCTGTATTCAGACCAGTGGTCATTCCGTATGTTGCGGGAGTTTCAGAGAAACTGAGACATTTCTTTTCTAAACACAACATCCCAGTGGCTTTTAAACCCCAAAATACATTACGGCAAAGACTGGTTCATCCCAAAGATCCAGTCCCCCGGCACAAATAGAGTACAGTAATATGCTGTTGTAGTATGCTGTTCAGTGTCAGGAGGGATGCGATCAGTCTTATGTCAGGGAAACTAAACAGCCTCTGGCCAAAAGGATTGCCCAGCACAGAAGATCAACATCATCAGGCCAGGACTCTGCTGGTCTACACTCATCTCCATGCCAGCGGTCACTCTTTCAGGGATGAAGATGTTCACATCCTTGATAGAGAGGAACGATGGTTTGAGAGAGGAGTAAAGGAGGCCATCTTTGTGAAAAGAAACCATCCATCATTAAACAGAGGTGGAGGCCTCCGGGTTCAACTGTCCCCCTCTTACAACGCTGTTATTGCTAGTATCACTCAGCCCTCTGTGAATAGCAAACAACCATCAGGGTGCTAACGATCCATCATTAGGCTGATGGTCCTCCTTGATCATGTGAGCAGCTGGTTCCAGCTGTCAGCAGAAAACTGGTTGATCCACTGTGAGAGGCTGCTATTTATAAGACTGAAGACCCCAGTATACTCCCACATATGTCCATATGCAGAGGTACCCACGTACGTACGCAGAAGTACAAGCGTACCCCCGCATACGCGCAAAGCTCAATTTTTATGACTGCATACACAAACACGGTGTCGCTGCTAAACTGCCCGGCGCCGGACTGTTTTGTATGTGACACCAATGTTTTAAATTCCCCTTCTTCATCCCTGATCTGGCCTTTTTTTTTTTTTGCCAAAAGGCAAGTGATCTCTTCCTCCTCTGTATAAGCCATGACTGAAATGATGAGAAATTAACAAATTTGTTATGAGCGAATTAAACTCAGCTCCAGCGTGGCTGCGGGAGGTTCTGGATATTTTCTGGTGCTGATTTCCTTTTTTTTTTTAAATAACTTTTTATGAACAACATATAAACACAGGACACCGCTGCGGCTGCAAGCACTTGTTATTTTTCGACCTGTCAATCAATTCAGTAGGCGTGTCAGCAAATGACCAATCGGCGACCTTAATTTGTCCCATATGTAAACGCTCCTCGTCTGTGGAGCTGTGCTGCAGCTGCTCAGGGTGAATACTCGAGTATGATGTCTGAACCCTCTGCGTACAGTACGCGTGTACATACTCGTGAACGAACGTATGTGGGAGTATACTGGGGGCTTGAGCTGAATACAGCACCTCAGACTGAGGAAGACTTTCGGACGAAAGACGAATCGTTTCTACTTTTTTGTTTAGTTTTTTGAGGACCAGACTTAGCTTTTTTAGATTTTTCTACCTGGATTATTGAGCATGCATCAGGGTATTATATCACAATTCTTTGACTCTTTCTGAATTGTGTTCAAATGTCACCTTGTAGCCCTGCTTCATCCTCACATTGTTTCTGCTCAAGATATGGTACAGTGTTTATAAGTTCACCCTATTGATATTTTGAAATATCCCATTTTCTATTATTTTTCTTTGTATTTACCATAATGTTATGACATTATTTTCTGGGACCATGTTCACAATTTCAGTTGTTGAGTCTTGTTGAGGAGACAGAAGACGTTCCCATCCACCTTGTTTTGGTAATCTTTCAGTGTTGCAATACAAATAGTAAAATACAGTGTAGCATAGGAATACCTTTCACAAATACTTGAAACATGCTTCATTTTTTACAGTCCTAAAGAACAGTTCAAAGGCAATACTGTACTACTGTACTCATTCAATACTGTATTGATATGCAGTGCTGGAGTTTTTAGTGAGAGTAGATTTCTTACCCACTCTCATTTTGCAAAGTCCAGATGATGGATGCTTGTCCAGCCTTCCTAGACCATGGTTGAGCACATGGTCAACCAAAGTGGCTCGGATCTCAGAGATTACAGTCCTTGGCCTTCCTCGTCCTCCCCATCCTCCTCCTTTTATTCTCACTCCTCTGGCTCATCCTCTGTTTCCGATGTTGGCATCTATTGCTCCAAAACAGAAGACCTCACCTATTGCCCTTTTATGCTAAAGCTCTGATTGCTAATTGTAAAACTATGAAACAGGTGTTTGTTGATGATAAGTCTGTGTGCAGAATAGGGAGAAGAAAAAAAGGAATTTTGAATAACAGTGTTTTGTTCCTTGTGAAAACAGATTTATTCATGAAAATTGTGCCAAAAGCAGCAAATTTGTGTGTAGTGTTTTGAAAAAAGTGTGTTTTAGAATGGTAACTTGAGTGTAAAACAGGAATTGTGCTTGTAGTTTAGCAGAACTGGTTCAGGCAGTTGGTCCATGAGTTACGCTGTGTTCATTGTGTCTCAAGTACCAGAATCTGTGTGTGAATAGTTCAGAAAAAAACTATAAGAAGCACAAAGTTCTTCTTTAACTTGACTATTTTAGTTCCAGAGTGTGGGATTGTGAACATTCTCTTGGGTGCCAAAGTACCACTGAAATGTTTGTTTGTTACTGTGTGGGTGTGTCCTCTGTGGCAGCCATCTTGTGTTCCAGCTAAAGAGGAGGCCCTGCCATTCTCCAATCTGTTACGGAAGCAAGATCCATAGTGTAATTCCGGGTTGCAAGGGTCGTGGTTGTTTATAAATAAAAACTGTCAATTTACTTAGAAAATTACGTGCTCTATCTCCACCAATCTTCATGTAGCTAATTTATGCCACTCATATTTCTGTTACAACTCATTGGTTAAGATGATATGTGATGCATTAGACCTGACCCCCAGCCTGGACTGAATGAGAAAAACTCTGCAAGATACAGAATTAATTATTTCCATGGCGAGACAGCGCTGCTTAGTGGTGAAGCTGTATATCATTTTAACCATGACGTAGATATGTTAATGATATGCACAGCACTTTTATATGTATAGCACTTTGAGATTTTTATTAATGAAAAGTGCGGTATAAATTGAATTTATTATTATTATTATTATGCGGAAATACAAGTGGCATAAATTAGCAACATGAAAATCGGCTGAGATAGAGCACATACTTTTCTAAGTAAATTAAGACAGTTCTTATTCATAAACGGAATTATACCAGTACATTTTCCTTAATCTAGCATATTCAAAGGTGATCCGTGCGACCCGGAAGTATTCTTTTTAGTGCATGCGCAAATGAGCTACACTACAGATTGGGTTCTGCAACAGATTGGGTGACCACAGGCCCGCCTCAAATCCAGCTCCTTTATAGGAATTGAGCTGATAAGAGCAGGAGTTTGATTGGTTGAGAATTGGAAGAAAGTCAAAGTAATTTAAAGAATAAAGTGACTTGTAAATTGTGCATCTGTAAACATAACATTTGCTCAATATTTCATTACCAATTGTTAATGTTTATATTATTTATGCGAGAATAAATATTGTTGTTTTCCCGCTCTGGAAGGCTGAGGTGATTCGCCAGTTTGAATTGAAGTTAGGGTCTTACTATAGTAACTTTCCAAAATATTAGAAAATCATGGAAAAGTTGTTTAACTTCCACAATTCCATTCAAAAAGTTAATCTTTAATAGATGCCGTATTCAGGGCCCACAATTTAAACAATTTCAAGTATTTGTTTATTTTTACATAAGTTGGTCTTCCAGCTCATGAAACCCACGAAAACAGGATTTCAAAATATACTGTGAAGACATCAGCCCAAATTTTGCAGGCCATGAATGTTTTAAACTGAGTGTGACACACTAATCATCTACTGAACTCAAAGCACCTGCACAGGTTTCCCCAGGTGTATTAAAGTGCTTCAGTTTGGTTCAATTGTCTCAGTTTGGTTCAATATGTTGAAGACTGCAGACATAACTGGCCAGAAGACCATTATTGATCCCTCCATAGGATGGGTAAGCCACAAAAGTTCAAAGTTTAGAAGGCTGGCTGTTCACAGAGTGCTGTGTCCAAGCATATCAATGGAAAGACTAGTGGAAGGGCAAGATGTGGCAGGAGAAGATGCACCAGCAAAAGAGATGACAGATTATCAAACAGATAAAATTCCAGAATCTGACAGAGATCCAGAAAGAGTGGAATGAGGCGGGAGTCACAGCTTCAATAACCATCACATTCAGACGTATCAGGGAGATGGGCTCCAACTGTCAGGTTCCTCTGTCCTCTTTTCCGATGAAAGTAAAGTGTGCCTTTTATTCGGCAATCAGGGTCCAAGGGTTTGGAGGAAGAAGGGTGAGGAACAGAACCTATACTGCTTGAGGTCCGGTGTGAAATATCCACAGTCAGTAATGATTTGGGGTGCAGGTGTTGGGAAAACTCTACTTTCTTAAATCCAAGGTCACTGCAACAGTCCACCAGAATGTTTTACAGGACTTCATGGTTCTTTCTGCTGAGGATCTGTATGGAGATACAGATTTCACCTTCCAGCAGGACCTGACCACTGCCCATGCCACCAGAAGTACCAAAACCTGGTTTGAGGCCCATGCCACAGTGCTTGACTGGCCAGCCAACTCTCCGGACCTAAACCCCACTGAGAATCTATGGAGTACTTGTTCTCAAGAGGAAAATGAGGGGCACCAGACCTAACAACAAAGAAGAGCTGACAACATCAAGGAAATCTGGGCTTACATAACTCCCAGGCAATGCCACAGGCTGATTGCCTCAATGCCACGTTACATCGAGGCAGTGATTTAAGGCCAACCAAGTAATGAAAATTGACATATTGTTTTGAAAGTACCATATTTTGATTAATTTGTTGTGATCCTAATTTCTTTCTTTTTTTCCTGCAAAAACTGAGAAGTGTGGGCTGATGTCTTCACGGTACTACATTCTAATTTTTTGAATTCCTGTTTTCATGAGTTTCATGAGCTGGAAGTCCAACTTGTGTAAAATTAAACAAATAAATACTTGAAATCATTTAAATTGTGAATCCTAAATCTATCATCTATTAAATATTCACTTTTTGAATCAAATTATGGAAGTTAAACAACTTTTCCATGATATGCAATTTTTTTGGAAAGGGTTTGTATATATACTATATATACTGTGTATATATATATAAATGGGTGGAC
>JBBPBX010002553.1:53020-70576 GCA_038048925.1 Garcialebias charrua
CAACGCTGCAGTTAAATCAGTCAATCTGATTTATTGCACACACCCAAAGAACTTTAATGAAGAGTGTCAAATAAGTTACGTTACTCTGGTAGAAAACAGTTTAAATTGTATAGCAACTTTGAATAAGCCAACTTTGTCTGGTGTACAGCCAAGACAGACTGATACCCCCTTTTTTCCATGCCACAACTCTGTGCCACAGTAGTGAGATTTATTACACCTGTGATTTTAAGATAAGCTAAATGAGAGGAGTAGGAGGTGGAAAAATTTGTGTGACAAGGAAAAGCCCCCTTGCTGACATGGAAGAAAGAGAAGTCAGCGTAATTGAGCCAGATTCACCACAGGAAGGAGCCATGGCTGTTGATATTGAACAAGTAGTTTTATTCCATATAATTTGGCCTAAGCAGAATACAGTTGGTGCTTTGAGTAAAAGGACTTTCTGAACTTGACATATTTGATGAAAAGAGATAATTTATGCAACATTCAAAGTGAACAGAAGCAATACTGTTTGAACAGATTAAACAGTTGAGCAGTAATACACCACAGCTGCAGCATGATGTTTATTCTGAAAATTTAATTTAATTTCAATTCAGTTTATTTATATTAGATGATACATTACCGATTAGGCTCTTTAGAATGATTTGTTCAATTAGCTTTGTAGAGATCTAGTAGAGTTTTGTATAAATAGGGAAATGAGAGCACAGATTGTTGTGTAAATGTCATGGTTGCGTCTCTGCGTTGTGAACCCATGTGCAGGAGAAAACGAGAAAACTCCGGTAAAAGTAAGTAAAACTTATTTATTTATAAAGGAACAAAATAAACAGTTGGCAGTGCAGCAACTTACTCTAAACGGAGGAGACACAGAGGGAGTAGCAGTCATGAAGCCTTGACGGGACAAGGACAATCCGGACACAAAGACTAGACACCAAGGGGCTGAATATATACAGACACTGACAAGTAGGAATGACAGACACCTGCGGTGATTAGGATTACACACAGGTGAGACAGTGCTGGGTGACAGGAGGATGGATGCTAAGGCAGGGACTGGTAAACATGAGGGAGAGACAACATGAAGGACCAGACCCAAAAATCCTACAGAGCCCCCCTCAAGGGATGGCTCCTGAAATCCCAAGGAGAGTGCCACCCACAGAGAGGGGGGGGGGAGACCAGTAGGGCACAGCAAACAGAAAACCGACAGGTAGGAACCTGGGTAAACACAAACTGGACACAAAAGGAATAAACACAGAACAACCCTAAACACCTTCTGAGTCAAGGCAGGTGGTCAGGAGACCATCCATAGCACGACAGAAGATCAGGGGGGTGGCTTGGCGACCATCCGTCAAACAGCCAAGGGTCAGGCGGGTGGCCAGAAAGCCAACCGTTCCAAGACCAGGGCTTTGGTGGACGACCAGGAGGCCGGTCCCTTGTGACCAGTGGAGGAACTTCAGCTGGAGAAGAGAAGACCCCCAGGACAGCTGTAGTTGGACAAATGAAGCCCCTCGTAGAAGCGAGGGCCCCTTTTAAAATGAGGAACCCTGAAGACCTGAGAGCCTCTGGAGATGCGAAAGCCTCTGCAGCAGGTGATGAAAAGAGATGTGGAGCTTCTGCTAAAGGCAATGATAGGAGCCGTAGAGCCTCTGTATACACGAGGACCTCTGCTGTAGCAGGGACCCCTGAAGAGTTGAGGACCCCTGTTGGAGCAAGGGCCACTGCAGACACGAGGACCTCTGCAGCGAGGACCTCCGATGAAGCGAGGACCTCAAAAAGAACGAGGACCTCAGAAGGAATGAGGACCTCCTCGGTGAAGACCCCCTGCGAAGCGAGGACCTCCGATGGTGAGAGGACTTATTCGGTGAAGACCCCCGGCGAAGCGGGGACCTCTGATGGAGTGAGGAACTCAGAAGGAGGAGTGAGGACCTCTGCAATGAAGACCTCCATCGGTGTGGAGACCTCCATCAGCAAGGAGACCTCTGGAGGAGTGGAAACCTGTGATGGAACGGAGACCTCTGATGGAACGAGGACCTCTGATGGAACGAGGACCTCTGATGGAACGAGGACCTCTGATGGAACGAGGACCTCTTCAATGAAGACCCCCAGCGAAGCGAGGACCTCAAGCCCCAGGACCACCTCGAGAACAACATCTGTGGAGAGAGAAAGAGACACTGCTTCTGATTGGCCTGGTTGGTCGGCGGCTGGTGCAGGACCCAACGTAGCAGGAGCTGGAACCCGCCTGGTCGCTGGTACAGGAAACCGCCTGGGTGCTGGCATAAGAGGAGCCAGTCTTGGTGCTGGCACAGGAGGCATCAGTCTTGGAGCTGGCACAGGAAGCACCAGTCTGGGCACGGGCATGGGAGCCAGTCTGGGAGCCAGATTTGGAGCTGCTGGAGTATGTCCCAGACCGGATGCAGCAGTTGGTGAACTGAAATAAACATCCGGCTGAGCAGCAGGAGTGGAACCAGGCTGAGAAGCTGAGGCGAACACCAGTCTTGTCTCAGCAGGATTGGAACCAATCCAGGAGGTGCTGCCAGGTGAAGTTGTTGCTGCTGCTGCTGAGCTGTCAGGTGAACTCATAGGTGCAACTGTCATGGAAGCCAAACTTGGTGCAGCTGACATAGAGCTCAGAGTTGCATCAGGCTGAGCAGCTGGAGTGGGTCCTGTACTAGGTGTAGCTGCTGCTGAGCTGACAGATAAAGCTGCTGTTGTAGAGCTGGGAGGTGTGTCAGGCTGAGAGGGGGTCAGCAGAAGCGAACGCAGCACAAGTCTCTCTGACCACGCCTGCTGGAAACGCTGCCACGCCCCCGGCGAGTCGCCTTTGCCGTCAGCTCCTGTGAATGAGGAAATGGCTTCCTCCGCCACGATCAGCCTGTCCCAGAGACCGCTCTAGCTGCAGACTTTGTCCCCCTCATCAAGAGTCTCTCATGGGTTCCCTCAGAGCCCATCTGCTGGACCAGCAGATTGGAGGACTGGTATGCCCCCCCCCCCCTGAAATTCTCCCCGGATCTTCAGACAACCGGCGAGGAGGCATTGAAGACGGGAGGGGCTGGGGTTCCGTAAAGCTGGCTCGATTCTGCCGTCCGTTCCTCCTGCGGCGACCCCGGAAGAGGTGCCCCTCTCTCATTTGAAACTCCTCCGGGACAACAGGAGGTCTCTTGTGAGTCGTTGCCGCTTTTTGAGGTGGTGAGGAAAAGGGGTCCAGTCTGATTGCCAAGCGAGTCCCGATGAACGCATTCCTTTTCCTTCCATCTTCCTCACGCTGAGCGGTCTTCTTCGCCTCTTGGACAGCGTACTCAAGGAAGGTTATTTTTCTCCCACTGGATTCAGAATGGTGTCCGGATTCTGTCATGGTTGCGTCTCTGCGTTGTGAACCCATGTGCAGGAGAAAACGAGAAAACTCCGGTAACAGTAAGTAAAACTTATTTATTTATAAAGGAACAAAATAAACAGTTGGCAGTGCAACAACTTACTCTAAACGGAGGAGACACAGAGGGAGTAGCAGTCATGAAGCCTTGACGGGACAAGGACAATCCGGACACAAAGACTAGACACCAAGGGGCTGAATATATACAGACACTGACGAGTAGGAATGACAGACACCTGCGGTGATTAGGATTACACACAGGTGAGACAGTGCTGGGTGACAAGAGGATGGATGCTAAGGCAGGGACTGGAAAACATGAGGGACCAGACACAGAAAACCTACAGTAAAGACCTTTTTGAGTGCAGATAAGATAGGTGCTATACAGTACAGCCCTTTTACCAGTTGACGTTATAAAGAGACTTAAAATCTGTAGCCAGAGGGGAAGAGGAATTGTCCATGTGGATATTTAGATCGCCAAGAAAAATAGTTTTTACAGGGGAGGTGCAGAAAAAAGTGAGGAGGTCATGCATTTCTGAGTTAAATGAAACATGCGGTTTGGGAGGTCTATAAATCAATATAACGTTCATCAGGAGTGGGGCTTTGAAGTTGAAGGCCAAACATTCAAAAGAAGAAAAATTATGAGAAGACAGATGTGACAATTTTAAATTACTGCGGTAGATTACAGCCAGACCACCACCGCGGCCAGTGCAGCGGGCTCTCTGCAGATAACTGTATCCAGAGGGACAAGCTTCATTCAGAGAACTGAACACGTCTGGTTGATGCCAAGTTTCTGTGAGGCACATGAGGTCCAAGTTTTTCTCCAGAATGTGATCATGAATTAGACATGATTTATTGGATAGTGATTGTACATTGAAAAGTTCTATTTTAATGCTAGTTGGTGTAGGAGCTTTTTGAACCGGTTTAAGCAGACTGAAGTCCACTCCACGTTTTCCTTGCCACCTCGTGCGCTGCGGACTACAAGGGACTACAGATGCAGCGTTCTGATGACGTAGTAAGACAGAAGTTGGGAATCGGTAAAACACATAACTTTACATTTCCTTATGTTGTAGGATTTGAAATTGATGTTTTGTCTAATATTTTAACACAAATTAGTTAATAATCTATTCTAGTAATTTATTGTCCAAAAAAGCAACAACAATTGCTGCATTCCATTCTGTTAGGGTTTTATGTGCACATTGAGTGAATGCACTGCAGAACATTATTCCCAGTAAATGTCGACAACAGACATTTGATTTGCATCAAAGATTAGATTAAACTTTTACGTCATAGCACATGTACAAGTACAAGGCAATAAAGTGCAGTTTGACATCTAACCAGTAGTGAAATAAGCAGCAAGTGCAGAATATACATTATGATATTACTATACTATGAACATGACATACAGATATATAGACAGGATGGTATGAACAAGTTCAAGTATCTTTATTGTCATTCACATCACATGTGGTACATGAAGTGGGTCAAAATTGTGTACTTACATTTCCAGTTACGTGCTATGCACAACATACACATTGGTGTCTCAAGGTCTAAATTACTCAAGGTCCCAGAATGTACTATATACATGGTATACACAATGGTGTCCGAGGCCTGTGTTGTCCATTTTTTCTTACCAGACTGCTGCATAAGTAAGACGATCAGTTTACATATGGATGGTCTCAATTTAAATACAAATGCTTGTTCTTTTCAATCCCTGCCTCCTCACTCTATGTGCACTGCAAAGTCTTCACGGCAATAATGAATAAGGTGCAAATAAAGCTGTTGATTCAAAACTTTGCAAATGCCACGCACTGATTTCCTGTAGGAACGACTTGTCTGAATGGCTGAATCGTACATGTCTACTTGTACAAAAGCAAAATTATTTTCAAATAAAAGGTATGGGAGTGTTCAGAGCCTGCTCAGTTTACTGTTTTGGTGCAAACTGAGCAGACATGTTGCAGAAGATTGTTGTACCTCCCCTCGGGTGCTTAAACAGTAATAGAGGTTCACAAATGCATTATGCTGAGATGAAGCAGATAGTGTACTTAGCTTCCCTGGGTGATGGAAAAGTGGAATACAGTAAAACTGAGAAACAGGTGTTTTTTTTAATTGGATGTCTTAGCTACCCAGGGGCAGTCAAAAACAAACATTTCAGCTGCTTGAAAAATCATTTTACTTGCTTGCTTTCATCACTGTTTCACAAGTATGAAGATATGTTTCTGTACTCTGTGACCAATATGTTCATAACCATACATGTATCATAGCTGGAAAATAAACTATTGTAGGATGTAACATAAAAACTGTTTTACACTACATGTTTCCCTTTGCATAATTCAGTGAATTTGTAACTTAGACCATTAGACTCATGAATAAATAAAATAAAAATAAAAATAAATAAACACTGCAAAATATCACATCATGCTGATGCTGATCTGTTTTCTTGTTGCTGTGTTCATCTGTGACCATCTGCTCATACAGACTCATGTTCGTGCTGCTGTTTATAATGATGTTTTTCCACTACATTAGGGCTTAGTGTATTACTAGTTGATGTTTTTCTTAGTTAATTCTAGATGTTATTACTGTTTTTCTCTTGCATTTGTTGTTGGATGTAACTGGGACCCCGTGTACATAATCTCGTTTTCATCACATGTACCACATGCGGTGCAAATGACAATAAAGACTCTCTGACTCTCTCTGACTCTAACTGTTTTAAAGCGACATATTTTTGCAGTACTGTTGGTCTTATGTGTTGCTTTACAGATAGTCCCTGCTTTACAGATAGTCATAAAAAGTCCAAATAAAGTGAGTCCTTTAAAAAAGAACACGGTTTAGACCTCAAAGTTCATGATCTGTACACTTTGTTGGATGTTTTAGACATATTGTTACTCAAAGTGTGACTGATAAGATGATTTGGTCAGAATAGGGTTTGCAACATTTCTGATTAAATGTTTTTTTAAACAAACAAGCAAAAACACTACAGTGATTAAAACATGACATCACCTGCTTTCATCTCGTGTATGGCTGCCTGCTTTTGCTTTTTCCTTTCAGGCTCAGCTTTTAATTTTCAGTTTTCACAAGGATCAAGTGGATGAAAAATCTTTTTCCTTTTAATTTGGAGATCTGAGAAGGATCACAGACAGTAGTTTTATAAAACCACCTATCTTTCAAATGGGTCTCTTGCCATTTCATGTCTTTCTTGTCATTTAGTGTTTCCCTTCCACAGTTAATTAAGACAGGTGAGAAGGAGCAGAGATTAATCTCTTAAGTAGCAGATACACGTGTTGCTTGTTAATTAAACAGAAGAAATTTTCTACTCTGGTCAGGCACCTGATTGGAACGTTTTCAGCTAATTTAATGGCTGCTACAAACTATTGTTTTAGTCTAACGGTAGACTGAGTGGCCTTTTTATATGCAAAGCAGGAATATTTTAAGTGGATCAGAGTTTGAGAGCCAGTTTACATTTAACTTAAGTGTCTGATGTATTTGAACTTTTTCTTTATAGTCATGGCTTAACTAAATCAAGTGTCTTGATAGGTTTAGACTACCGTATTCTCCGGCCTATAAGTCACATCGGAGTATAAGTCGCACCAGTCCATTTATGTCCAATGAAGTGGACAAATCCACGTATAAGTCGCACCGGCCTATAAGTCGCACCTCACAGCACAAAACGAGCACGCGCAGCAACAACAGGCCTGCAGTGCAGCAAACAGACCTGCATCTTTTTTATCTTTAAAGATAAACACATAAAAAATATATTCTTGTTAGCTGACATTACAGTAAAAGTGTGTCTCAGTTTAACTTTTCTTGATAAATGCACTTTGACGGTTAAAAACCGTTAAATTAAGTGACCATTTTTTTGACCAAAGTGAAAAAACTGAAAAATCCACGTATGATGGTGTGGTTACACCGAGCAGCTTTTCAACCTCCAAAAAGCTCCTCACGCACGCAAGTGGACGCGCTACCCAGTGTTGTCCAAACTGTAGTGTTGCGGCGGCTTCGTGGCTGCGGCGTCGTGGCGGCGGGGTGTGGGAGGAGCTTACCGGTATACAGAGTCTTGCGCACAGAGTCACTGCACTCCGCCAGGCGAGGAGCCTTTTATTTCCGTCTCTGTCGAGCAGACTTGACTGGTCGTGAAGGAATTGTCGCGAACACACAGCTACAATGTGTGAGGATGGAACCATGGCACCATCTAGTGGACATTTGTTGTTCTTGTCTGTTCCCCTTGTAATTTATTAGTTTCCCTCCTGATTTTATTACTCTTAGTTGTATCCTCCAGTCATCCTAGTGTACTTCATGTTTCAGGTAGTTTCCCAGTTTGATTTTATTACTCTTAGTTGTATCCTCCAGTCATCCTAGTGTACTTCATGTTTCAGGTAGTTTCCCAGTTTTGCTTTTAGTTACACCTTTAGTTTTAGCCTCTAGTGTTTAGGTTAACCTCCAGTTTCTGTCTATTTAGTCTCTGTGTTTATTTACTATTAGTTTAACCTCCAGTCTTCCTAGTTTACTTCATGTTTTAGTCTTCCCAGTCCTGCTCTGTTTGTCTAGTTAATTGTCTCTAGTTAATTGTCCCCAGGTGTTTGTGATTTGTCTCGTCTTGTCTATGAGTATAAAAGCCCAGTTCTGTGTCTAAGTCAGTGCAGCCGCATCGTTTGGTCTTCCCCTGTGTTCCCCAAGTCATGTAAGTGTTTTTGCTACACAGACTGCCTTTTTGTTGTTCATTAAACACTCCTTCTTTAAAACTCCTAGCTCCCTGTGAGAGTTCTTGTCTGCACTTGGGTTCTGTCATGCCTACAAAACCTGACAGTATGCGGCTGCCAAGTTTGAACCCAGCAGATGAGTGCTTCCTCTCCAGGCTGTCTGAGGAGGAGTTTCAGCAGCTCTGTATACCGGTCCGATGGTTTTTGGACTCAAGCTCCTACACCCTGTGGGAGAGGTGGGTTGTCACGAACAGACTGTTTAATGTGTTTATCAGTCTACCTGAACTGTGTGGTACGCCTGGTATGGGGGAGATCCTGGACGCGGTGCTGGAAGTAATGGAGTGGTTGAGGCCGCTCGTCCATTCTGGTGCTGTCGGTCCTCCTACACCAACCCCTTATAACCCCTTAGAACATCTCACCCCCTTAGACCACCTCAACCAGTCAGACTCTGTGGACTCTGTTCCAGCATGTTTACCTTCACCTGCCTGCTCTGCTTCACCCTCACTGTCTGCACGCCGCCGCCGACAGAGAGGTCCTGCTGACCCAGCCTCGGTCCACGTGGCTGATTTGTCCACAGCCGGTCCTGAGCCTGTAGCCGGTCTTGAGCCTGCGGCTCCAGTGTCTACAGAAGGTGTAGTCTCCATAGTTCCCACAGTGTCTCCAGCTTCCACAGAGGGCAACGTTTCCCCAGCTGCTATAGATGGTGCTGTACCTCCAGGACCGGCTTCCACGCCGGCACCCAGACTGTCGCCTGCAAACCCGACGGTGGTCTCCTCGCCTGCAGACTCGACGGTGGTCTCCTCGCCTGCAGACTCGACGGTGGTCTCCTCGCCTGCAGACTCGACGGTGGACTCATCGCTCGCAGTCTCGTCTTCTGGTCCTGGCTCAGCTCCAGAACCACCGGCTCCAGAGGGCGCTACCGTCCTACCTACGTCTTCGGAGGGTCCCGGCGCCTCCACGTCTTCGGGGGGTCCCGACGCCTCCACGTCTTCGGGGGGTCCCGACGCCTCCACGTCTTCGGGGGGTCCCGACGCCTCCACGTCTTCGGGGGGTTTCGAGGGGTCCCAGGAGGGACCCCTTCCAGTTTCCTGTGCCAAGAGGGTCCTGGTGGACTCCTTCAAAGAGGTCTTGCCTCCAGAGGGTCTCTCGACATCTCCTGAGGGTCTCTCGTCATCTCCTGAGGGTCTCTCGACGTCTCCTGAGGGTCTCTCGACGTCGTCTCCTGAGGGTCTCTCGACGTCGTCTCCTGAGGGTCTCTCGACGTCGTCTCCAGAGGGTCTCTCGACGTCGTCTCCAGAGGGTCTCTCGACGTCGTCTCCAGAGGGTCTCTCGACGTCGTCTCCAGAGGGTCTCTCGACGTCGTCTCCAGAGGGTCGCCCGACGTCGTCTCCAGACGCTCACTCGACATGTCTCCTGAGGGTCTCTCGACGTCTCCTGAGGGTCCCACCACCGCAGATGCCTCGTTGTTCGACGACTCTGCACTCGACATGTCTCCTGAGGGTCTCTCGACGTCTCCTGAGGGTCCTACCGCCGCAGACGCCTCGTTGCTCGACGACTCTGCACTCGACATCGGGGATGTCGCAACGCTCGACATCGGGGATGTCGCAACGCTCGACATCGGAGATGTCGCAACGCTCGACGACATCGGAGATGTCGCAACGCTCGACGACATCGGAGATGTCGCAACGCTCGACGACATCGGAGATGTCGCAACGCTCGACGACATCGGAGATGTCGCAACGCTCGACGTCGTCAAGGACGTCGCAACGCTCGACGTCGACGTCGTCAAGGACGTCGCTACGCTCGCAGAAGCCGTCTTGCCGCCACCGGCGGCCATCTCGAGCCCTCCCGGTCGACCGCCCGACCGGCTCCTGCCTGATGGGCGACCTCCCGGTCGACCGGCTCCTGCCCCGACCGGCTCCTGCCTGATGGCCGGTCTGCCGTCCGCCCTATCGTTTTTTTGGTTTTGTTTGCCCCTTGTCCTTGTGTCGTCCTTGTGTCCCTTGTCTTCCTCGTGCCCTCCTTCCTTGATGTTGCCTCCCTCCGTCCGCCCTGGTTTTTTTGGGTGTTATTTCTTGGACACCTGGGGTTGTCCTTGAGAGGGGGGTACTGTGAGGATGGAACCATGGCACCATCTAGTGGACATTTGTTGTTCTTGTCTGTTCCCCTTGTAATTTATTAGTTTCCCTCCTGATTTTATTACTCTTAGTTGTATCCTCCAGTCATCCTAGTGTACTTCATGTTTCAGGTAGTTTCCCAGTTTTGCTTTTAGTTACACCTTTAGTTTTAGCCTCTAGTGTTTAGGTTAACCTCCAGTTTCTGTCTATTTAGTCTCTGTGTTTATTTACTATTAGTTTAACCTCCAGTCTTCCTAGTTTACTTCATGTTTTAGTCTTCCCAGTCCTGCTCTGTTTGTCTAGTTAATTGTCTCTAGTTAATTGTCCCCAGGTGTTTGTGATTTGTCTCGTCTTGTCTATGAGTTGTCTATGAGTATAAAAGCCCAGTTCTATGTCTAAGTCAGTGCAGCCGCATCGTTTGGTGTTCCCCAAGTCATGTAAGTGTTTTTGCTACACAGACTGCCTTTTTGTTGTTCATTAAACACTCCTTCTTTAAAACTCCTAGCTCCCTGTGAGAGTTATTGTCTGCACTTGGGTTTTGTCATGCCTACAAAACCTGACACAATGAGTTTCTCTTCCATAGTCCACGACCTTGCGGGTCTTTTCTGTGTCCCAAAAACAATACGTCACATAGTGCGCGCGCACCCTCGTTTCCGCGTCACATAGGGACTCTCCCCCTGACCCCCGCTCTTCTCCCCCGACTCTCCCTGATTGGTTGACACACCAACCAATCGGGTAGAGTTGAGCGGCGTCTGAAAGTTTGAACCGCGAAATCTTCAGCATGTTGAATGCTCGGTTTGGAGGCGGAAGCCGGTTCACGTGCACGGAAAAACGCTTCTTAGCACGCTCAACACGCACGCGACCTGACGCCAGACGCCAGGAGGTGCCTGGAAGCGCGTCCACCATTGACTTTACATGTAAACTGGACGCTTTGGAGGTCAAAATGCTGCTTGGTGTGAGCACACCATAAGTCGCACCGGCCTATAAGTCGCAGGGCTTAGAAATGTATGCAAAAAGGTGCGACTTATAGGTCGGAGAATACAGTACTTAAAAAAATGTCAATTTCTTTAGGATGTTTGAGTATTTTATTTTTTATTCAAAGAAATGGTTCACATTTTAGACTCACATTCAATTAAACGTGTCTTACAATGATGTAGCTAGGTTGTTACTTTTATTTAATGATAGATTAGAATCAACTTTAACAACCTATTGAGGCACCATATGGACTAATACCAGGAAAAGTCATTAACAGGCACATGATGAAAGAATCACAGGGGTAATAATTAAACAGCACATCCCTGCACATAATTAAAACCTTTAGACCCAAAATACTTAAAACACGAGTAATAAATGTGCAGAAATAGGCTTTTTTTTCATTAAATTTGATGTTTGTGTTTATGTAAATAAAAAAGGCTTGGTCAGTGTACAACTTTTTTCATGATTGGAGTAAAGAATTTATTAGATCTAAGGCCTTGAGCTAAACAGGAGAGTAACGTGAGAGTATCGTCATCCTCTGTCTCTTTCATCTGATGAAGTCAAGCAAAGGTCAGGCACTCCTGTGAGACAATCGGATTGCATTTTCTGAGCATGCAATGTGTAGGATTCAAGTGTTTGGTCTTCTCTGCAGATTTCTCCAACTTTCAGAACTTATGTTTCCCCTTTGCCTTTGTTTAGTCTTTTTCTGCTAACAGATTGTGTCAGACTATGACTGTGATTCATAATCAATAACAGACAGCAGATCATCAAGACAAATATAGAGCACTGAACACTAAAAATAACAGATATCAAATAAGAAAAAAGTTTTAACATTCTTGACATTTGTAATATAGAGTCTGACATCAGGATGTGGATGTACTGTATGCCAGTAGCAGGTGTGTCTGTGTCATGAGGCTAAAATCTCAATTTAACTGTACAAGTCATGCATTATAAGTTGTTTTTCATCTAATTGTTAGTTTTTAGTTTCCCCCCTTTCTCAGTATTTTTTATTGACAACCCTAACATTTAAAACTGTTGATCAAATTTAATTTACCTTCATTTATATTGTGAATCATATATGGATTGAAGTTTTGAATTGAATTTAAAAAATCATTAGAAGTGTCAAAATGACAAAGCTAGTGTACAAAAGGTTAAAATATTTGTTGTTTTTCATTTGATCTCCAAGACAGTAATTACACTCAAAATAATTAAAAAGTTTACAGTTATTTTTCATCGTTAATTTAATGTTTTGAGTTTCTTTAAATTGATTCTTGAAGATTTATGTGTAATATGTTGGTGTGCTGGATTTAAAAGCAAAGTTTCAATTGCATTAGTTTACTAAATCTTTTCTGAACGCATGGCTCTAAAATTACAAAAAATAAGTCACCTCATAATGATTTGAAAAATAATCAAGTATTACAGCATAGATCTAGCAGATCTAAATGCCTTTTTTTCTCATCTGAGATCAAAAAAATCAAATAAAAATTCCTCCCAAAGAAAAAAAAAGTACTCTGGCTTCCTACTTCAAACTGTTTCAGGTAACATTTTCTGTTGGAGCAGAACACCATGTTGAGTTTTTCATGGTGCTCTCAAACACACATGACTTTATTGATTTTGGTAAATTGGCATATTTTTTTGTGTGAAGCGCCACCTGAAATTTTAAAGGTCATGTAGAACCAACAGTGTTTTCAGACTTTTGCCTTTCTGCTCTGGGATTTTCCCAGATTTAATTAATCTGGTCACAGATGTTGTTCATTTAAGCTCTTAAAACACCCAAATTTCACATTTTTTTTATTTGTATTTTTCACTTTTCAATTCCAAAACACAGCCTCAAAGATGATCCCTACTTTGAGTTGTTTAAAAATTAACCACTAAAGCCACCGTCAACAACCCTTCAGGAAGAAAGTGTCTCGGGCCCTCCTTTTAAACGTTAAAGGAGTTATATTCTGAAATGTCCACCAATTTCTTCCTTTTCTTCCTCTGAAAGTTTCTCTATAAAACTCATATCTAATTTAACCCAGTTAAGGGATCATCATCATACACCAATAAAAGTAGAATGCATTTTGTAGAAATTCCAATTTTTAGAGCTGCTATGCTTTCCCTTGTTGGTAATTTATAAAAAGAATAGTACAATTTTATCCTTAAATGGTTGTTGCTCTGCATAAATCTTAAGCTAAACAGCTGTTGGAAACTGCATATTTATTTCCAACTAGTCAAATATCTTGGGGCACATTATAAAGCTGTATGTGGTGAAAATAGAAAAAAAATAGGCTTCTAATTGGTAGTTATGAGAAACGGCTGATATGACTTTTTCCTGTGTAACTACAGGAACAGAATGTATCGATTAACTCATGATAATGTACATTAATATTTTTAATTGATGTTGTTTGCAAGGTATATTGCTTCAGCTTTCAGTATTAAAAATTAATTTTATGTTCCTAAGATGAGGATTGTTGGAGAGATGATATACTAGCTGATTTGGCAATACTTTTCCTCTTTGCCACACTGGCTCACTTACTCTGTCTTGAAAAAACGACAGAATAGATAGATTTAATAATATGCAGTTGAGTTATTATTTTTAATTAAAATGTCTTCAATCAAAATGTCAGATTGTGATTGCCACCACACAGCTTAAATTTTAATTCTGGACTGATTATAATAAATGAGCTTGGTAAATTTTTTCTTTCTGATATTAGTGTTTGATTCACGATTACAAACACATGATTTCGTATTGTATGGTATTTTTGCTTTGAAAAGAGTTACGCTGGATCTGAATAACTACAGAAAACAAGTGAAATAAACCCTCTGAAGTAAACTTTGAGCATGGAAATAATGAGTTCTCATACTGAGAAGCTGTTGACATTTTTCTCCACCCTTTGAAAGCTTGTGAATCTTACTTAAGATCATAATCCACATTTCACGTTCCTCTCTTTGAAATATGACAGAAAATGAAAACATTCTTTACTTAGTGGTTTTGGTATGTGAAAAGCATTTTATTTTTCCTTATATACAGTTTAAGTTTAACTTTTCTTCTTTTTTGTTGTAAACAAATAACATCTCTAATGAACTCTCTCAGTATGTTTTAATAAAACACATCTCTGGAGTCTGAAAGACACTATGACTCATGAATGTGGTGCAAGTTACACATGTTGACACCCACACACAATTATATGTCCACTTCTTCCCAATGTCTTGACCAGTACTTATTTTGCAAACCAAACGATGCCAGAACACATAGATGAATTTTGAATCTACTTTATTCAAAATTTTGAATAAAGTAGATGCCATTTCCTGCATACTGGAGTATTTTAATGGGTTATTAAACATATACGTTTACCTACATTTGTAAACACTTGACTCAATAACTTTTAGAAAGCAACAAGAAATAGCCTGACCAACAGCTCTCCTTGTGTGAATAGAGCACACTCCACTTCTCTCAAGCATCCTGACACCTGCTCCAGCACTCTCTACACTGCCTTAATGTGCTTCAATTTTCAGTTGTTTAGTTGTACAATGAGAATACTTTTTTTAATGAAAGTAAATTCAACTGTCTTTTAAAAAATTTGATCACTGTTATTTTGACAAATTGGCACAGTTGTTTTTGATACGTGATGTATATAACATACATGAGTACTCATCAAACATTTCTATCTTATTTTTAATAAATAATCAACATTTCATTAATGATCCACTTAAACCGTAAAACTGATTTGCCATTTAGTTGTGCTATTTAATTATGCATTTGTTTTTTTAATTAAATTGCCCCTGACTGTACTTTTAGAGGAAGATACTTTTTTAAGGGTAGAAGCAGAAATGCTTACTTGAAGGGGCAGCTCTTATTTGATGTTAGGAAGCTCGTAAGTGGCAGTTATGTTTAAAATTAGTGTTTATGTAATTATTTTCAGATTACAGTCCAATATAGGTTTTATTCATTCAACGCAGTCAATTTTTTTTCACAACTTTATTATTAGTAAGCCAGAGATCTAAAAAAAAAAAGGCTAATTCTGGTCCTCTGAACATTCAAAAAACAAAGCAAAACAAAACAAAAAAGTAGAAACGTTTCGTCTTTCGTCCGAAAGACTTCCTTAGTCGGCTCGGGTGGTTGCTGAGGCAAAAACTCGGGCGTGGGAGGAGTTCGGAGAGGCCATGGAGAATGACTTCCGTACGGCTTCGAGGCGATTCTGGTCCACCATCCGGCGTCTCAGGGGGGGAAAGCGGTACGCGACCAACACCATTTATGGTGGGGATGGCGTGCTGTTGACCTCAACTCGGGATGTTGTGAGTCGGTGGGCGGAATACTTCGAAGACCTCCTCAATCCTACTGGCACGTCTTCCACTGAGGAAGCGGAGCCTGGGGACTTTGGGTCGGGCTCTCCAATCTCTGGTGCGGAGGTCGCCGAGGTGGTTAAAAAGCTCCGCGGTGGCAAGGCTCCGGGGGTGGATGAGATTCGTCCTGAGTTCCTTAGGGCTCTGGATGTTGTGGGGTTGTGTTGGCTTACGCGACTCTGCAATATCGCGTGGACATCGGGGGCAGTTCCCTTGGATTGGCAGACTGGGGTGGTGGTTCCCCTATTCAAAAAGGGGGACCGTAGGGTGTGTTCCAACTATAGAGGGATCACACTCTTAAGCCTCCCTGGTAAGGTCTATTCAGGGGTTCTGGAGAGGAGGGTCCGTCGGATAGTCGAACCTCGGATTCAGGAGGAGCAGTGTGGTTTTCGTCCTGGTCGTGGAACACTAGACCAGCTCTACACCCTCAACAGGGTCCTGGAGGGTGCGTGGGAGTTTGCCCAACCAGTTTACATGTGCTTTGTGGACTTGGAAAAGGCATTCGACCGCGTCCCTCGGGGGGTTCTGTGGGGGGTACTCCGGGAGTATGGGGTACCAGGCCCTTTGATATGGGCTGTTAGGTCCCTGTACGACCGGTGTCAGAGCTTGGTCCGCATCGCTGGCAGTAAGTCGGGCTCGTTTCCGGTGAGAGTTGGACTCCGCCAAGGTTGCCCTTTGTCACCGATTCTGTTCATAACTTTTATGGACAGAATTTCTAGGCGCAGCCAAGGTGTTGAGAGGATCCGTTTTGGTGGCCTTAGAATCTCTTCTCTGTTTTTTGCAGATGATGTGGTCCTATTGGCTTCATCAGATCGTGATCTACAGCTTTCACTGGAGCGGTTTGCAGCTGAATGTGATGCGGCCGGGATGAGGATCAGTTCCTCCAAATCCGAGGCCATGGTCTTGAGCCGGAAAAGGGTAGCATGCCTTCTCCAGGTCGGGGAGGAGGTCCTGCCCCAAGTGGAGGAGTTTAAGTATCTCGGGGTCTTGTTCACGAATGAGGGAAAACTGGAGCGTGAGATCGATAGGCGGATAGGTGCAGCGTCCGCAGTGAAGCGGGCGCTGTACCGGTCTGTCGTGGTGAAGAGAGAGCTGAGTCAAAAGGCAAAGCTCTCAATTTACCGATCGATCTACGTTCCCACCCTCATCTATGGTCATGAGCTCTGGGTTATGACCGAAAGAACGAGATCTCGGATACAAGCGGCTGAAATGAGTTTTCTCCGCAGGGTGTCTGGACTCTCCCTTAGAGATAGGGTGAGAAGCTCAGTCATCCGGGAGGGACTCGGAGTAGAGCCGCTGCTTCTCCACATCGAGAGGAGCCAGTTGAGGTGGCTCGGGCATCTGGTTAGGATGCCTCCTGGACGCCTCCCTGGTGAGGTGTTCCGGGCATGTCCCACCGGGAGGAGACCCAGAGGAAGACCCAGGACACGCTGGAGGGACTATGTTTCTCGGCTGGCCTGGGAATGCCTTGGGATTCCCCCAGAGGAGCTGCTCCAAGTGGCTGGGGAGAGGGAAGTCTGGGCCTCCCTACTTAGGCTGCTACCCCCGCGACCCGACCCGGATAAGCGGAAGAAAATGGATGGATGGATGGACTTCCTTAGTCTGAAGTGCTGTATTCAGCTCAGTCTTATAAATAGCACCCTCTCATAGTGGATCACCCAGTTTGCTGTTGACAGCCGAAACCAGCTGCTCACATGATCAAGGAGGACCATCAGCCTAACGTTTGGTGGCCACTGGCCAAAAGGATGGCCCAGCACATAAGATCAACATCATCAGGCCAGGACTCCGCGGTCTACACTCATCTCCAGGCCAGCGGGCACTCTTTCAAAGATGAAGATGTTCACATCCTTGATAGAACGGAACAATGGTTTGACAGAGGAGTAAAGGAGGCCATCTTTGTGAAAAGAAACTGTCCATCATTAAACAGAGGTGGAGGCCTCCGGGTTCAACTGTCCCCCTCTTACAATGCTGTATTGCTAGTATCACTCAGCCCTCTGTGAATAGCAAACAACCATCAGGGTGCTAACGATCCATCGTTAGGCTGACGGTCCTCCTTGATCATGTAAACAGCTGGTTTCGGCTGTCATCA
>JBBPBX010002553.1:73271-85025 GCA_038048925.1 Garcialebias charrua
ATGTGAGAGACAGGGTCGTATTATATTATTATCACTCTATAAAAAAGTAGAATGTGACCGCCCCTCAGTGGATACCTCCGAGGAATTCAAAAGCACTCCTACGGGCTGTAATCTTTACAATCCATAGGGACAATCCAGCTACAGACAGGAGGTGGAACATCTGGAGAGCTGGTGCAAAGAGAATAATCTTCACATGAATGTGAAGAAGACAAAGGAGATGATTGTGGACTTCAGAAGGAACAAACACACCCATGCCCCACTGAAAATAGGTGGGTCTGCAGTGGAAGTGGTCTCCAGCTACAAATACTTGGGTGTACACATGAATGATAACCTCAGCTGGAGCAACAACACCACCAGCCTGATCAAGAAAGGTCATCAGAGACTCTACTTCCTCAGACGGCTGAGACGAGCTGGTCTGAGCAGCCCAGTCCTCACCTCCTTCTACAGGTGTGCAGTGGAGAGCATCCTGTGCTCCAGCATCAACGTGTGGCATGGAGGCTGCACAGTTGAAGAGAGGAAAGCTCTGCAGAGAGTGGTGAAGGCTGCACAGAAGTCTGTTGGAGTCAGTCTCCCCACCATCACAGACATTTACACCTCCAGATGCAGGAAAAGAGCCACCTGCATCATGAAAGACCTCACTCATCCAGCACACTCACTCTTTGCCCCACTCCCCTCAGGACGGAGGTTGAGGAGCATCAAGTGTAGAACCACTAGACTGAGGAACAGCTTCTACCCTGAGGCTGTTAGACTCATGAATAAATAAAAATAAAATAAAAAATAAACACTGCAAAATATCACATCATGCTGATGCTGATCTGTTTTCTTGTTGCTGTGTTTATCTGTGTTCATCTGTGACCATCTGCTCATACAAACTCATGTTCGTGCTGCTGTTTATTCCCACTATATTAGGCTTAGTGTATTACTAGTTGATGTTTTTCTTAGTTAATTCTAGATGTTATTACTGTTTTTCTCTTGCATTTGTTGTTGGATGTAACTGGGACCCCGTGTACATAATCTCGTTTTCATCTCATGTACCACATGCGGTGCAAATGACAATAAAGACTCTCTCTGACTCTGAATTGGAGACCTCAACCTTGGAGTCAAGCATCTAAGATGATTTTATTGAGAGCTCATAAATTTGAACATATTACACCCATTCTCCATAACCTCCATTGGCTTCCTGTCACCTACAGAATTCAGTACAAAATTGCTCTTCATTACCCACCAATGCTTATACGGAACTTCACCTGATTATCTAAAGGACATTATTGCACCATATTCATCCACCCGGTCTCTACGATTACAGAACAGTAATCTCCTTCACCTTCCACGAACCAAATTAAGGACCATAGGAGACCGGGTATTCTGTGTGGCTGCCCCCCGCCTCCAGAACTCCCTCCCTGACTACCTGAGAGCTCCACAGTCACTGGTTGACTTTAAACAAGGCTTAAGACCTTTCTTTTTAAGCAAGCCTACTCTGCCTCCACATGATTTTATCTTTGATCTTAGTTGATATTATCATTGTTTTTAATTGATTTTATTACTGATTTTTGTTGTTTTATCATTGATTTTACTTGATTTTATCACTTGTTTTTATTTGATCATTGATTTTAGTTGCACTCTGTAGCACTTTGAGATTTTTGTTAATGAAAAGTGCATTACAAATTAAATTCATTATTATTATTATTATTATTATTATTATTAAGATAGGGTGGGCCGAGTTAGCCAGATGGTTATCCACAAACTGGAGGGGAATTGGAAGGATGGCACAGAGGGTAAGTGCTTACAGTGGACATTCATGCATGTGGGGAGCTTGAGAGGGACAGATACAGCGTTAATAACATACTGTTTCAAATGGACCGATACAATGGGAAGACAGATGAGGCTGGGGTCCTTAGACAGTCCAATCATTTGAGGTTGTCTTCAGCAGTGCATTGGAGAACATCTTTGGCCCATAGTTGAGGGACAGGGTTGTAGATGATGTTGTATGAAGGATACAGCCACTTCATCTTTTAGGATAGTGAATTGAGGTGGTTGATATTCCAGTGAGGCCATGGCTGAGAAGATGAGTGTGAGCAACATTAACTCATGACAGTTGAGAGCTCCATGTAGGAATCTGGGGACGTCCCATATCAAAGTTCCAGTTCCACAACGTAAAAAAAAAAAATTGTTTATCAGTTGAGCATTCAGTCTTTTCATGTTCAGTTCATATTATTGCATCCTTTGCCATGGAGCCTAACAATAGTGCATCTTCCAATAATTTAAATATTTAATTGAGTTTTTGAATTGCCATTCCTGTAAACCAGACTGTGGAAGCAGCATTGTCTTAGTGCTTTTTGTTACTGTAACTTTTTTCCTTTGTTGCAGGAAAAATAGGCAAAAGTTATATAAAGTGCCATGAATGGCATTGTGGAGAAAAAAAAGAAATGTTCAAATACAGGTGGTCCCCGACTTGCGAACGAGTTCTGGACCTACGGGCCATTCGTAACCCGATTTTGCCGTAAGTCGGGGACCACATACCAGCCGCCACTGATACATGTACGGTAATGTAGTTACCAAGAACTTCGCCTATCCTAACACACCTAACACAGTGTAGTACATAATTATCAAAAAACATATACATTTTGATCAATAAAAAATATTAATTTCTTACTTTGAGCTGGTCAAGCCTGTCTCCGTCTTTTAGCATGTTAGCTCTTGCACTTCCGAGCTACGCAGCTTCGTGCTGCTCCACGCGGTCCAAACGGTTTACAGGAAGGACTGTTAGCATGTTAACTCCATACATTTGGAGCCAGAAAAAGAGTTAATAATTTACTGAAAGCCGTTTCTCCACGGTGTCCGTCCATCCAAAACAAGCTGCGCGCATTAGCATTAACTACGTCATTAGCTGCACCCGTTAGCATTAGCCCATCCAAAAAGGCTGTCGGTGCTGTTTCTCCGCATTTTAGCATGTTAGCTTCTCTGTTAGCTCGGTGTCCCCTGACATCTTAGGATGCCAAGCGGACATCGAGGCGAACTCCCGGACTCAAATGGCCTCTCCACCGCCTGTCAGCTCGGTGTCCTTGCGTTAGCGTTAGTTCCGCCATTAGCTGCGTGTTAGCCCATCCCATGAGCTGGTGGTGTCGGCCGGCGTGGTGGGAGTGATCGGCGGCTGCTGCTACAGGCGTGAGACGTCCACAGAGTTCACTGAGCATTTCCAGCTAATTTATCCGTATGAGGCAACCTCTGATCGGACATACGGTCCTCCAAAGCCAGCTGCCGAGGCTGGAACTAACCGTAAAATGGCGGACACGGCAGAAACTTCCAGAGCTTCCAGAAATTCCGTAAATTATAATTTTAATAATAATATTAATAACGATACTTTATTTATAAAGCCCTTTAAAACAACCACAGCTGCGACAAAGTGCTGTACACATGAAATTAAGAACAGTTAAACACACACACAAAAAAAAATTCATATTTTTATTAATTATGATGCGTTCGTAAGTCTGAATTGCCGTAAGTCGAGGGCGCCGTAACTCGAGGACCCCCCATATACATAATTTTATATATAATGTTTAGGTGTACTGTTGTTGAATATGAAAAGAGCTGTTCTTAAGCAGTCTCTCCTTACACACACGTATAAGCACACGCAAGTTAAATAGATCTTACAGGGTTCGGCAGATCTAGAAGCAGTTCTCCTTATAATAATAGACTCAAGTAATAACTGCAGGTGGTGTACTTGGTTGTCATGGTGATGAATAGTCTCCTGGGCAACACAGGAAGTCCATCTGGGAGGAAATCTGAAAAAGGAAGTAGATAACAGAGATTGAGGGGACACAGTCGCTACCTGATTTATTCCACCTCATCCATCATCTAAAACTACAAACTATTAGTTTCTACAATGAGTAAATGGACAATGCACTGTTTTAGGCTTTACTGCTGCAGAACAAAACAACAAAGTAGTTTCACTTTTTAAAAAACCCAGCTAAATGCGTTTGGGCTGGAAATGAGAAAACCAAAAATAGAAGTTTGAGTTGGATCTGAGAACAGCAGCAGCACATGAAACTGTCCAAGAGTTACTTTCCTCATCAACATTTGTTCTTTTCTTTCAATTTGTGGTTTATTTTTCTGTTTTCGGTGAATCCTAATCTTTTTTAAATTGTTTTCACCTTGTAAATTTAAGGATTCCAATCCTTTAAATTACTGTCATCATTTGATGTTCGATGGGTTGTTGGAGCAGATACAATGTGACACTGAATATTTTCGTAGTCATTTTCATGCTTTCTCACCTTTTTTAACTCCTTCTTCATAAACTTTGAGATTTCATATGCATATTTAATTTCTTCTCATTCACTGATTAGCATCAAGCTCAGATTTCCTCTCACATGAAGATCAAAAGGAATTTTCAATGCCATGCGAAAAAAGTGTTCATCCTGGGTGCATGACTGTGGCGGAGATATTTCTCTGGAGTCTATAAGACAAGAGGCAAACTAGGAGGAAACTACAACATAGTTTTTGTCATTACAGTGGAAAAATATAAATAAGACAAAAGTAATGTGCATTCATATGTATTTCAAAAGTAGCTGAGCACGTAAAATTGTTATTTAAAACAATCTTATTATTGTCTTATTGTTTCAATAGCCTTGATTAATTAATGATGGTGAAACACTTAGGTTTTGGAGCTTTTGTCTGAAATTAGTGTTTCAAACTTTTAATTCACAGTTCTTCAAATAAACTTTTGAAAGTACACTTTAAACATCTATTTTAAGTAAAATAAATTACAATATTTGTGCTTTGCCATACGTAAACTTTCAACACAAACCATTTAAAATCTGAAACATGCAACCTGTTGAGTAAAAACAATTCCTATTTTCTTCTATCACTTATCAAAAATGCAGTTCTTTTGCAGTTTTTAAGGAAATATTTTTGTTTCCACATGTCATTTCTTGCACCAGCTAGACACCCCATTCTAATACTGACGAAGGAATGTTTGAATACTTCTTCATACAAAGAAACTCTGCCAGTGAGCTTTATTTCATCTGGATTCAGATGTCAGTGCGTCCCTGTGCTGCAGCAAAACAATATTTACATTCAGCTGCCTTATGAGGAAAGATTAGCTCTCTGAAACTTCACTGGGATGAGATGCTTCATCTTTGGTTGTTATTAGGTTCAGATTTGAAGGGCAACCGATACTTTCGTCTTACTTTAAAACTTTTTTTAATCATGTGGTAGTTCAAGTATGTGAAGTTTTCTAGGTATATTTTTGTTTTCTTTACCGACTGATCCATTCTAAACACTTTCTTTGATTACAGTTCCTGTAGGAAATATTGAACTTTAAAAATACTCATATCCTCATCAACAAATACACCACTTATTCTCTTCAGACACCTCATTTCATTTCGTTTACACCTCATTTCAAACTTTAATAACCTGGAAACATGACATGGCATGTCTTATTATGTTATTTTATTTATTTATTTATTTTTTGCTGTGGAGACATGCAGAAATCTATTAGTTTGAAAAGATAAAAATGTGATAGCTTTATTTAAATTTTTTTTTTTTTTTACATCCCTTTGTCCTGTTCGGCATTGTGGCACTCAGAATTATTTTCTGAGTGTCGAGGTGAAGCACAATAGATTTGCTTTCACAAGCAGAGCATTATGGCTGGCCTCAGTGCTCCACTTGATATATACATAAAAGTGTATTAGACTTTGCTTTGGGTTTGTTTAAGCTGTAATGGACACTGGGATGAAAAAAAAAAACAAAGAAGAAAACAAAGCTAAAAAAAACAAGAGAAGGGGTAAAAGAGAAATAAACTGATAGGAGTATAGGAGAGAGAGAGAGGTATAAAGAGAACACAAATCAACATAATTGAAGTCTGCCTCTAAACCTGCGGAGAGAAAAAAAGACAAAACCGAGAAACCACAACAACAAAACAACATATACAGTATATTGATACTTATAACATCATTAGAAAGTATTTTATACAGTACATGGTGATACAAGATGTATTTAGTGGTCACCACAACCCAACTGAGTGTGTATCTGATAAACACCGGAGTCTAAACACCTGTGTGAGCATGCTTGTCACTATAAGATTTCCCCTTAAGAATGTTCAATAGTGGATGTGGGGATCCACAGACCCATTCCCGACAGGACACGATGGCAACAGAGGTGTCCTGTTACCAAGCGAAAAGGGAAATTGGGAAAACACTCCAG
This sequence comes from Garcialebias charrua, assembly GCA_038048925.1. Classification (NCBI taxonomy): domain Eukaryota; kingdom Metazoa; phylum Chordata; class Actinopteri; order Cyprinodontiformes; family Rivulidae; genus Garcialebias; species Garcialebias charrua. Next base: position 79,473 of record JBBPBX010002553.1, read on the forward strand.
CCATCTGTCCGTCTTGTGAGCTGGATAACGAAAAATAAGTGAGGTACTGATCTTCAATTTGCTGTGTGGCTGCATCTTAGCACATGATTTTTGTGGTTACAGTATTAGGTTCAGATTTAAAGGGCAACCGGTACTTTCGTCTTACTTTTAAACTTTTTTTAATCATGCGGTAGTTCAAGTATGTGAAGTTTTCTAGGTTTATTTTTGTTTTCTTTACCGACTGATTCATTCTACAGTAAACACTTTCTTTGATTACCTGTAGGAAATATTGAACTCTAAAAATACTCATATCCTCATAAAAAATACACCACTTATTCTCTTCAGACACCTCATTTCATTTCATTTACACCTAGTTTCAAACTTTAATAACTTGGAAACAAGACGTGGCATGTATTATTATGTTAATTTTTTATTTGTTTAATTTTTATTTTTTTCCTGTGGAGACATGCAGAAAGCTATTAGTTTGAAATGATAAAAATGTAATAAGTAGGTTGTTTTTTAAAGCATTACTCTTTTGGCTTTGGCCACTTTGGCTATGGCTGTCTCAGAGGAGTTGATGGGGAAGAGGGCATGCCCCAGAAACCATCTTATTGCCAGCACAGTAGTTGGTTCACTATGTGAGTGTGCTGCTTGTGAGACTGATTTTGTTGTGACTCCTTGGATTGATGAAGTCCTTTGGATGAAGGATGAAATATCTCAACAAAAAAGAAACCATCCAGATGACTTGATTGAACTTTGTTGGGCGTTACTCTTTTGCCCTCCACTTGTATACTTATTTTTTAAGCTCACACTACAAAGCATGCTGTCATAAACCGTGTTTCCATCAAGGTTTCTAGGTGCGCATTTTGAAGTATCGCAGCAGAAAAGCTTAATGGAAACGGCAAAATCCGTATTTACTTTCTCAAGTTCGCCAAAAAGTTTATACGCTCGCTTGAGGTGGTTTTTGGGATCTGCGAAAATGAGCAGATGCGCAAAACGACAGATGGAAACACATTTGCCGACTCGTGCTGCCGTAGCGAACATTCACGTCACGTGACTGATCAGCTGTTTCCGCTCCGGACAACATGTAACATCGCTAAAACTAGTTTGTATGACAGAATAAATACAACTCGACCGATAGCAACACGTACCTGAAATATTCTCTCCATTTTGACGAGATGTGTGGCCAGGTTCTGTTTTCAACTGCTACTTCCTGTTTACTGTAGACATGCGCTGGACATGCGCAGTGCTGACGTCTGACGTAATGACGCTGACGTCTGACGTAATGACGCTGTGCGTGGCTTGGTAGATGCGCTTCAAGCCAGCAGATGGAAACACTTCTGCTTCGCATTAATTTGTATTTACATATTTGCGAGATTTCAAAAATTAGCTCAAAAATCGAAATGAAAATGGATGGAAACACAGCTATAGTTAGGAACAAGGACTGGACAGAACATGAGGGAAAAAGCAGCCAAAGTCACAAGAAGAACTTTTAACGATCTTGAGAAAGCTTGAAAAACTATTAATCAAGGCAACTATTAAAACGTTCTAAGAAAGTCTGGCTCTTTGATTAAAAAATATAAATTTATTTTGGCTGCTTCCTTTTTTAGTGGTTGCCACAATGAGTGAATTCACATGAACATTTTGACAATTGTGCCTGATACCTTTCCTGATGCAAACTGGGCTCAAACCAGAAGCTCCAAAACTACAAGGCTACACACATAACCACTGATCTACCACAGCCCTGGCTCATTGAATGAAAATTACATTAAAAAAGTAATGCTTTTTTATTTCCTCCGGGGTCCTCAGACCCCTCCTCTTCATCATTTACCTCCTCCTTCTAGGTCACATCTTCTGCAAATTTGGTGTCCATTTCCACCGTTATGCTGATGACACACAGCTCTACTTGTCAACAAAACCAAACTCCACCCACCCACCCTCTATCCTCTCCGACTGTCTCAATGAGCTAAATCACTGGTTTTCTAACGATTTCCCACAACTAAACAGTGACAAAACGGAAAGTTATGCACCATAACTCGTGTTCCCTGCCACCTCTGATCTGACTCTGTTCAAAACCAGACTGAAGACCCACTTGTTCAAAAAAGCTTTCAGTGTGTAACTTTTATTACTTTTGGTATTTTAGTATGTAGCATTTTTTATTTCCATTGCCTTTTTATTTCCACTAGTTCAAATAAGCTTCCAGTGTGTAACTTTTATTACTTTTGGTATTTTAATATGTAACATTTTTTATTTACATTGCCTTTTTATTTCCTCTTGTTCAAAAAAAACTCTCAGTGTGTAACTTTTATTATTTGTGTTATTTTAGTGTTATTTTAGTATGTAGCATTTTTTATTTCCATTGCCTTCTTTTATTGCTGTTGTTTCTTATTCTATTTTCATTGATTTATTGTTCCAGTTTATTCATCTTTTTATCCTGTTAAGCACCTTGGTCAATGCAAGGCATTGTTGGAAGGTGCTATACAAATAAAGTTTATTATTATTATTATTATTATTATTATTATTATTATTATTATTATTCCCTGAAGGAAGGGAACGAGGTGCAACATACTTGCTATGGGAATTGCGCCCCGCGCGATTACCTGAAGGAATACAATCACGCCTTTACGGCTAGGGCGTCAACGTCGCGCCAGAGGCCCCGCCCTCTGGGTATTTAAGCGACTGACGCCCATCCATCTTTCTCCAAAATTGCACTTCACCGAGCTTTCAGCATTGAAAAGGGCCAGATATGTTGCACCTCGTTCCCTTCCTTCAGGGAACATGAGTTATGGTGCATAACTTTCAGTTCCCTTATCAGTCAGTCACTCGGTGCAACATACTTGCTATGGGAACGTAATTCATTCACGCCCTTGAAATGCTCAGTAAAATGCATGCTAGTGTGAATGTCTGCCCTTGACCAGCAGGCATCTCAAGGCTACTTTCTACTGTGTGTTAGAAAGAACAGCCTGAGTGACATCACACGCAGTAACATCCAAACTGTAATGCTTTGCAAAAGTGTTTAATGAGCTCCAGTTCGCAGTAGCACAAATGTCTGCAACTGGTACACCCTTGAACAGTGACCACGAAGTGGCCAAGCCCCTAGTCGAGTGAGCGTGCACTCCAGAGGGCACCTGTTGACCTTTGCTACTGTACGCCCTTTTAATGGCCTCAGTCACCCAATGTGAAAGGCGTTGTTTTGATAGGGCCTTTCCGGTAGCAGGTGCTGCAAAGCACACGAACAGTTGATTTGTTTTTCTCCATTCGGCTGTTCTCTGCATGTAAGTGCGTAAAGCTCTCATGGGGCAGAGAGCCTTCAGCCTTTCCTGTTCCTGAGTGAGGACAGGAGCAGGTGGGAAGGAGGAGAGATCAAAGTCTAGACTCCTATGGTTCAAAGTCAAGACCTTGGGGATGTATGCAGGATTAGGCCTTAGGGTGACCTTTGACCCGTCAGGGGCGAATCTGGTACACATTGGATGTACAGACAATGCATGGAGGTCACCCACGCGTTTCGCCGAGTAAGTGCCAAGAGTAGAACGGTTTTATAAGATAACAAGTCTATCTTAACCTCGCTCAGTGGCTCGAATGGAGGATCACAGAGAGCCCCAAGACCAGACTAAGATCCCAACCAGGGGTCAGGATCCTGTTGGGTGGTTTTGTCCTAAGCACATCCTTCATAAATCTTATTATGATTGGATACGCGCCAGGTGTCCTGTGTCCCCAGCCTTCGTGACAGGCTGAAATAGCTGATAGGAAAACTTTAATCGTTGAGAAAGAACGACCTTTTTCCAGTAAGTCCTGAAGGAAAATCAGGAGCTGAGCCAGGTTGCATGAGTAAGAAATAATATTTCTTTCTGTGCACCAAGCTTCAAAAATACGCCACTTCTGTGCATAGAGAGACTGTGTTGACATAGCACAAGCATTTTGTATGGTTTTTACCACATTTTCCGGCAAGCCTGATGCCATCAACTTGTTCTTTTCTGCCAACAAGCTGACATTTTTAACAGTTCTCGGCCTAGGCGGCGAGACTACTTCTTCTGGTGACATAGTTTGACCCTGAAGAAGAGCAGTTGGTATATCCAGTTCCCCTCCAGGGGTCCTGGAAGCCGTGACCTCTTGGAGGTCAACCAAGTTTGGGAGAAGACCTTTTTGTTGATGTGCTACCAGGCTGCTCTGATCGAGAGTGATCGAGGGCAGATGCAACCTGTCGTCTTTATTAGACAGAAGTGGAGCAGAATGTCTGTTTTCTCTCTCCTTGTTTGGGGTCATGGGACTGAGAAGCTACGAGTTTTGTAAACGAGCAGATCTTCTGACCCCAATCTGTTTCCTGAATGGGTCCAGTTTACTGGTCCTTGGCCTTAACAGAGCGTTGGAACCAGACAAACTGGCCAGGGTCTGTGTTTCACCGGTTGGGGGGATATTGTATAAGAGCACAGCTGAACCAGCACAGTGAGAAAGGTCACGTGCTGCGGGATCACTGCTTGGACATTGCGTGTCACTCATTAATAATAAAGGGACAGCTGCAACGTGAGAACGTGGAGATGATTCTTTGTGCTTGGCAGACTTTAAATTGTTTGGTGATAGAGAGCCCAGTTCCCTTCGAATAACAGGAAGAGGAATCTGATTCAGCTCTGATTTGTTTACACACACAGCAGCTTGAACACAATTGCTTTTGTGAACGTGTGAAGCTTGTGGTTGCCTGTGGGCATCTGACGTGGCCCCCCCGTCGTTAGATTCTGTCGGCGCGTCTCCCTGAGGCGCGGACATGTCACGTGTTTGCTTGGTTAGTGTATTGGCCGCCCCGTCGTTCACAATGGAGCGGGGCTGGAGCACGTGACCCCCCTCACCTGTCTTCATGAGGGGTGGGGGGCCTGCTTGCAGAAACCTCTATGCCTGTCTGCTAGAGATGGAGCAGAGGCACACTCTTAACCCGAACTAGTTAACTTTACTAGAAAACCGCGTGGAAACCCGTTGCCTTAAACCATTCTAGTTTTTACACAAAGAAGAAACTAAACATATTTAGTTGTGTTAACTTGATAACCTCAGTACAATGTTTATGTTTATGTTTATGTTTATTAAATTTGTTCATTTTTTACAAAAGAAACAATACAAGACAATCTCATAAATGATATTGTACAAAATATTAAAAAAAATGAAAGGTAGCAGAAAGAAGAATAAATCTTATTATATCTGCCCCTTACTTCTTACTACAGGTAGTCCCCGATTTACGAGCGCTCTGATCTGCGAGGTTCCAGACTTACGAGCTGGCGAATTTTTGGAAAAAACGCAAAAAATACTGAGTTTTCATGTGTTTTTTCACCACAGTTCGTTAGCTAAACATGTGGACACACGTTTCCGATCATTTTTATGCACTCATAAGCAGTTTTTTGATGAAAAACGAGTGTTTGTAGTCGCGCTAGCGAAACCGTTCCAATTTACGAGCGAAATTCCGGACTTACGAGAGACATGGCAACCGTTCCAAATTACGAGATTTCCGGTTTACGAGCGCCTCGTTGTAACGGATCTCGCTCGTAAATCGGGGACTACCTGTACTTCATGGGACTAGATCGCTGTGGTGAC
>JBBPBX010002554.1:0-67565 GCA_038048925.1 Garcialebias charrua
ATAAAAGTCACAAAAATACTTTCAGCTTAAAAAAAAAAAATAATAATAATAATAATAATAATAATGAAATAACTGATCCAGGCTCCTGAAGGAGGTCATAAGATACCAAAGTCTAAATTATCTTTAAGAGATACATAAAATAATATTATATCATTTATTTGAGAGCAATAATTCCAATTGCTAAATAAAATTACCTTAAACATCTTCAGACTTCACACGTCTTACGAGTACATAAGGAGAACAGAGTTAAGAATAATATGAGTTGAAGATGTGCTGAACAAAAATGCATGTAGATGTTTTTGTGCAGTGATAATGATCTCTGTGGTGACTTGGTGCTATGTATATACAGTATATAGTCTTAACTGAATTGAATTGAAAGGATTTTTGTTTAGGATGTATTGGACAAGCATAATTATGAAATTGAAGAATTTGAAAATTTGGTGTATGGTAGGCAGCGGTTACATCAAATCATACTGCCTCAATCTTTACAAAGTCCCAGGACATGGATAATGGAGACCACTGAGTGATCCTCACTTACAGGCGGTGAGTCAAAAACAAATATTCTAAGAAAAAGAAAAATCAGGACATTGTTTATAATAGAAGATTTTAGGGAATTTGGCTTTGATCTTGATTTTAGGATTAAAATGAATGTTTCCACTCTTAATGTAACTTAGAGGTTTTCTTTTAAAAATCCGTTGTGCAAACCTGATGCGGGATGACTCTGTTGAAGGTAAATGCTGAGGCCCCAAAATAGAACTTGTTAATTGTTGATTATTTTTGAACCTGGCTTTTAATATTTACATTATATTTCTATTTTTTCCTTCTCAACAGCGTGTGAGAAGACCGAGTTTGTGGAAAAGGGGGGTGAGTCTGGCTGATCCCACAACTTTTGAACAGAACACATAATTTGTACAGATAAACCTCCACTAAGCTAGAATTCTGCCAAAAATACATACAGCATCTGTGTTTTTTATCACTGCGACTGTGGTTATCGGTTTGATTGAATTGGATTTGATGTGTAAAGTTGACACTAAAACTGGTACTGTGACTTTCTAAGAACACCACTAATGCTATAACAAGCGGCACTGCTCGATGAACTCAAGGTGCTGAACACCAGTACAACTGAAACAACCGCAAAGAACTGTCACTGAGTGAAGGCTACAAACAAAAACTGTCAAAGACCTGTCAGAGAACTGTCAAAGAACAGTCTGCCAAGTAAAGCCAGCAACAAACTGCCGAACTTGAACTTTCATAAAGTCCAGATTTGGAGGGTACTGGACGGAACAAAGCTGCATCACTGGAGCCGACACAGGCTGAACAAGGTCTCACAAACAGAGCGAGCACCACCTACAGCAGTCCAGTGGAGGTGTCGACCTAACATCTGATCTGATTGGTTCATCCGTTGACAGTGTTGTGATCAAAATTACAGTTTGCTTTGATAAAAATTGCTAAATGAAACACATAGGCACACTTTAGGATGTGCATGTTACATTTTGACGTGCATGTCTCATGATTCTTAGTGTAACACTGATACAAGGGGGTCAGCTTGTTTACTTGTCCTTGTTCCAGAAGACTCTGAGATTAACAGTTTAGATGCATTTTCGTGGGTCTGGTTTGCTACAAGGGATGAAATTTATGGTTAATTTTTTAGAAGGAAATTGTATAAGAACTTGTTTCATATATAGCTTTATGCTTTCAAAATCTAGATTGAACATTTGCAGTAGGCCTGTTACAACTACATAATTTTTATTTTATTTTATATTTCTGAAACCAACACTCAGACTGTGTGTTAGTAAATTATAGCAACACTATCTTTCCAACTTAGATGAAACAGAAAAATTGTTTCAAAAGGGGGGGAGATTGAGAACTATTCTAAAACTATTCTTAAATATAACTCATTAAAAATGGAGGATGAGAACTAGTCTAAATAAATAAATAAAGAGAGCTCATAAAAATATACAATGATTAGATCATTAGTTATAAAAATAAAATAACTTCTTAGGTTTTATATTCAAAACAACAACAACAACAACAAAAAAGGTCCAATCATAAAACTGAGGAGTTTAATAGACCAGTTAAGATAACTGCATTGACATTTATACAAAGGCCTTAAGCAACCTCGAAAAAAAAAAAAAGGACACACTGTACTGTTTCAGAAAAAAGTTGGAGAAATCAGAAGCCTACAAACGATATGGCTCTGTATATATCTGTGTATCGAAGACAAGTAAAATTGGTGCTCTTAATAACGATTGTATTTTTCTTTCATTCTTTGGAATGTGTACAGGAAAAAAAAGGTTCCAGAGGCTTTGCAGGTCTAAAGGGGGACGCCCCTGGGCCAGCAAAGCCAAAACACAGACCCTATGTGGATCTGGTCACGGGTCAAGGAAAATGTGGTGGATCTGCGTTCTTAAAAGCATTTGATTTGATTTGATCTGACCTGACTAGACTTGACTGGACTGAAATAAATTAATTGAGCTTTCATGTATAGAGTATTTTACCACATTTTTACTACTGATGTGCACGTTCAATAGTCTTGAACTTTTCCTTTTGTTTTACCTCAACAGATCTCTGGAGGAGAGTTGAATAAACTAACTGATTTTGACTTCTTTTTATTTATTTATTTTTTAAATTTTCTTCCAGCTCCATTTGACATCAGACTCAATGTTTAATGCAATACTGTATTGTGTTGTTTTGAGGACAGGGTGATCAATGGACCTCATCAGGCGGTTGAAACCCTCTGGACATCAGATGTTGTCAACCAACGATTCTTCAAGCCACATGTGACTCGAGCTCTCCCTGGTGGCATAACCTGAAAACTGCTGGCACTGGATCTATAAAATATCTCCTAACTTGTGTTTTACACCATTTTTAGTTTTTAAATGCTTTAAATTGATTTAAATTGCTATTAAGTATTGGTCTGGATATTTTATCATACTGTTAACAATAGGAAATATGGATAAATGCCTGTAGCCACATCTTAAAATTTTACTGATATTTTCTCTCTCTCTCTCTTTCAGTTGGTGACAACGCGACGGACCGATGCCTCTGAGATGGACCTGAATCGTCCAACCAATTCGTAGTCATTGTTAAAATGCATGCCAACGAGTTGTGGCCTTTTTAAGATGGAGGCATCCACTGTGCGCTTTGTGACCAACTGACGGAGAACTACATTTTTAGACATTGTATTGTGTTTAGCTAAGTTGTGATATATTTACTTTATTAATGCCTCATTTGATCATTTGCGCATGCGGAGACGAGCTAAGCATAACCTCAGCCCATTTGAAATCCTTTTTGCGGCTCCACCCAACATGGGTGTGGGACCAATCTCAACTAGTGATCTAAAACATTGTGATCACAACATGCTGACGTATTGCATTAATCTGACTAACCACCTCAAATCCATCAGAGAGCAAGTCCAGGGAGGGCTACCCAGCCCAACTCAGGTAAAGTTACACAACATAACTCCTGGAGACTTTGTTATGGTTAAATCTTTCAGGAGGAAACACTGGAACTCGCCCAGGTGGACCGGACCCTACCAGGTGTTGCTCGTGACCCACACGGCCGTGAAAGTCGCTGAGAGAGCTACTTGGATCCACGCCGCCCACTGCAAGCCGTTCCGAGGTACCAGGTCACCAACAGAGGACCCACTGGCAGGAGAACGAGTTTGGTAGAATTCCCTCCTTCCCAGAGGAGCAACGCGCCAGAGCCTTAGAGGCTGGGTGCCAACAAGGGTGCAGCAAGTATCGGAATCTGCACGATTTGATACCACCGAGGGATCTACGCGCTCAGGAGACACTGCTTTAGAAGAACTCCTGACAACGACAGAAAAGATAAGACGATGCTCGATACACGCATCCCACGCACAATTTTAAAACAACCTGTTTCGCCTAGAACATGCACTGGGATGAAAGAGTTGCTTTGCTATACTCTAGTCATTGTGGGACTGACACTGATAGGTCTCATGACATGGTACCTGCATCCTGAAAATGTGAACCAACTCAATCCAGCTAAGAGAGAGCTCAAACAGAGTCCTGGTCGAAGGGACTACAATGGTAACCCCATCTTCATGGTTCCGTATGTAGAAGAGGCTCATGTATATCACGGCTACCATTTTCTGAATTAAAGAGACATGTCTCCTTAATGTTTATTTTTTCCTTTTTGTTTTATTGATGTAGTCAAGTAAAAATCAACACATAAAAGTCAAATCAACATTTTATCCTGATTAAATTACATATCATTTGTTCATTTATTTTCTTTTGTACTTTAATCCTCAATTGTTCTGTTTTCAATTGTTTTTGAACATGACTGTTGCTTGCCACATTATTTGCAGGTCTTTAACCTGCACAAAAACAGCTACTTGCTAATTCTATCTCTAGTTAATGATGGTTGCATGGAAAGTCTATTAGACACATGTAATTTGATGTTTTATTTTGAGAGTCTCATACTTTTTTCTTCTTTTATAGATCAATTGAATGTAAGGATGATATGGACACCAGATTTGGTCACCGCCGTGGGGCCGGGGTGTTGTGCAGCTTTTGTCCCCAAGCACCTCCACATCATTGCCACCGGGGTTTTCCTGCACAAGTTCACATCATCCAGTTAGGCCTGGGGAGGCATAACTTATGATTTAATAACACTGTGATTTTCTTTGTGGTTTCGCTTGTATTACGAATATTGATTTTGTTATTGTTGTGAATTGTATTGTCTTAGTTGTTCCTGACGGAACAAAAGGAGGGAATTGTAAAGTAAATCATACATTCTCAGGTATTAAACTCATAATTAAACTTATGTGTTAAACTTTTCACATCATGTTCAGAATCATGCACTCCAAAATGCCTGTGTGAAACCAACCACATTTTGTGACCATCTGTGTGAAACCAACCACCTGTTCCTTATTTTTAACGTCATGTTCCTCATTTTATCTGCTGAACAAACAGTGACCTGCTTGTGTTAATCTAAAAACACTGCTGCATTATAAGAAATGCTGAATGCTCACTTTCCATTTGCTGAGTGCTCATGTTCCATGTGTTATCAGAAATTTCCACCTGGTGATAGACAAACACCTCCCGTTCCACCCATGGTACCACCCCCAACTGTACGAGGGTTCTTAATCCATGCTGTGTTACTGTCTGAGCAGAGCAGAGCCAGACAGATTCGTGCCTGTATCATTCTGTTCTCAATCTTGCAAGATTCATTAAATCTTTTAAACTTGAACTTCTTTTGAACAGCCTTGCCTCGTTATTCAGAAGTGTAGGGATATTGCAGCGGTCAGTTTTGTTGACCGTACAATATTCCAGATGATAGATTGATCGATCAGGTTTTCACCTGACAAACTTATCATCAATATTCACGAGTTCTCTCTTTTTAGATTAATACCTAGAATTCTGTGCCTTGGAGGTGAGAATGTAAAGACATGAAACGTCAATATATGAACTGAATCATTTAATTAACAAATCATTAAATTACACCACACATTTGTACATGTTTGGATCGATCGAATTTCCTATAATCGACAGATTTAAATTTTGAACAACAGACAAGTAAAAGATGACATTACTTCTTCTGCAGGTACTCTTAACTTAGTTTGTTGCTGACAACAGATATAAAGTTTAAAGGGAAGTTTTTAGCATAAGAAGGAGGAAAGGTGGAAAAGAAGGGGTGAACTATCTTGAATGTTTATAACCAGAACATGACACGTTCCCCGTGCGATCTCCAGCTGGACGTACCGTATGTCCGGTGTGTAAACAATCAGCGACTCGTTACCTTTTGACGGTCTACCAAGAATGGATCGATCCTTGAAGTCCGGAGAGGTCAGTCTGTTTAGATTGTAGCTTCTCACGTCCGCCTTTGACCCACTGAAGTAACGGCAGTCTGGTTGATGTTTCAAGAGTAAAAGTGTTCTTGGATGTGAACACTCATTGTGGTCGGAGCTTAGAAGCTCAGGTGAGTTAACAGCAGTCTTGCTGTTAATTCGGCTGTTGAACTGGACCGTTGACGCTTGGTCCAAGTTCTCAGCTTCAAAGAGAAAGTCCATTCATGTCAACTTTCTTCCAGCAACTTCTCGAGAGAGAAGTAAGATGTGAAGGTTTTAACTGAGACGTGACCCAGAAAATGTGTTGTTTTCTGATTGGCAGAATGGCATCATAAGTTGATGTGAAGATGACATCAACATGTTGAAAGGGGGTCAAAAGATTAGTTTGTCAGAAAGATAAAGTGTTAGTTTCAGATGTCAGCATTTTATGATAAAACTGATTCCTTTGCTTTAACACTTTAACAAAATACTGTTGGTTTGATTAAAACAACGTCATTAAGCATCACATATGGGACCTATTAATGATAATAGCTTGATTATTAAATAGGACAAAAACAAAAGTCTTTGGGTGTCTAGATTGTCCTGAGCTCAAGCTAAAATGAATGAGATAAAGTGTTCCTTTTATCTTCACATGCAAGTTCGAGAGGAGAGGAGAAATCCTCCATACAACATTTTGAATTAAGCAGAGTATTTGATTTATCTGACATTAAAATGTACTAATGCTTATACAAATAACACAAGTTATTCATTGATGACATTTGAATTAACACAAATTAAAAGAAGTCTCTGGATGACTTAATTTATGATGTTTGATTCAAATTAAAAGTAATAAAAGTATTATTGTCCCTTCAGGAATAACTCCCAAAAAGTTCATTACTGAGAACGATCAGAGAAGTGTTTCAAAACTCAAGGTTGTATCACTACAGTCCCCCCTTTTGGAACTCATCGCCTGTCCACGGGGATGAGGTCCAACATGAAAAGATACCACCAAATGTCTCTGATCTTGATGTAATCCAGCAAGTGGAGAAAAAAAATCAAAAATTATAATTCCATAATGTTTTTGGAAATTCCACACTGTTCGCAGGTAATCCCATTGCGGTAAGCTTTTAATCCTTTGGAAAACTGAGTCTGTAAACCCTTGGAAAACTGAGTCTGTAATCCCTTGGAAAACAAAGTCTTATAATCCACAGCGGTAATTCCACAGCGGTAATTCCATAACGATTAGAGTTGTTGATTTCATCAGCAACAACTGTTTCAATCAGCATGTAGAGGGGATCCCTTGATTGACGCAGAGGAGGCGACCCTTGGATGAAGGTTGAAGACCAGCGTTGGAGTAGCAGGTTCCCACATCGAAGGTTGTAGGCTGGTTGGCTTCCAGTCCGTGCCACTCTGGTTCTATGTGTCATGCATTTATGTGGTTTTAGGTGGGCTTATGATTGGGATTTTACATTAGCCTTACCTATATGCACCTGGTATGTAAGCTATCATGGTTTAGATCAGCTACAACTACCAATTAAGGGGTGGATCATTTATCAAAAGTTAAATATAGGGATCTATGACTATAGAAGATTCAGGAGGGCTTCTGTAACGAAGGCCTCTTCTTCCACACTATTCCTCCATTCATAATTTAGTTTTAGTTAAACTAACATAGAAAAGAAAATATAGTATGGTCTAAATGTCTGTTGTCCTTTAAGACGACGACGTAGGATTTGGTATTCCCTATAAATTTTGAAGTCTATGGCGAGACTCATCAAAATGAATAGATGATCTAGAATAGAAACGATCGAATCGGTTCAATTTAGAAATTACGAGGCCAGTGTAGTTTATGGTACCTAAAGTAGCTATAAACTACATTGACTCTTCATCGACTGAGGTTTAACAAAATGAAAACTGCATGTTGGCATAGTTAAATCCGTTTAAGTCTTTAACTTATCATTAATAAAAACCTCTTTTGGCTGGGAGTGTTCAGAAAACAATACCAAGTTTCAATAACAACAAAAGTAGCAATTAAGCAACTAGAAAACAACGTTTCACTGTTTCAACTCACTGTGTCGTCAGATTCCAACGTGTCACACACAAGAAAAACAGGTCTTAGCTTTATAACCGATGTCAATTAAATTCTGTAGATTTAAACGGTTGTTAAGGTTAGTTTTTGTTGTGGGTTTTTAAACTTAGCGTTTTTAAACTTAGCGTTTCTAAGTTCTAGTTGGAACGGTTTCTTTTAGCAACTAATATAGTTTAAACTGTTTAGTTTATTTACTATCGTGTGCTTGGACGACCTTAATTTCCCATGAAGTCTGTGAGTTTGCAAGATCTTTGTCGTTTGTGGGGTTATTGAAATCTTTGTCTTTGTCTTGGGCATGACCTAACATCACCCCCCTGTGGTCATGGGGGACCACGCACACAGGTGAGGACGTCCGTCCATGGGCACGAGTTAGGATGCCTTTGTTTAGTCTAAGCTGTTGCGCAGCTTATCGGGAACCGTACACAGGAACCTTATAGGTTTCGGCCAACGTTTCTTCTTACGTTTACCTCTTTCTGTGTAATTCAGGTGTGTCACAACTGTCGGCGCAGTCGCAGGTGTGTCTGATTGTTCAGACTGCGACGGGTCACTGTAGTTGGTGTGCGAGTGTCTCCCCCCTTCGTCTGACGAGGGGTCCTCGCAATCTGTAAAGACAATGTCCTGTTGACTGTCAACGTCTTGTCGACTGTCATTTTCCGGACTGTCAGCATCATCGGTGTGGGATCCTTGGATCTCTACACCTTGTTCTACCTGAGGCAGGTAGTGTTCAGTGAGTGCTGAATGTGTCAGCTCGTAGAGTAGGTCATCTTGTTGGGCCAGGGTTGGGTCCAACTGTTGCGTCTCTTCTGCCTCACCTGTATTTTAAGGTTCACTTGCCGGGCTTGTGCTCTCGGTTGGGGAGTCATCCGTGCCTTCTGCGGTACCATCTGTTAGACAGACAGTGTCGTGACCTTCAGGATCTTGATGACCGTCAGCAATTTGTTGGCTGTCAGCTTCTTTGGCAATGTTGTTGACATTGTCCTCAATGTTATTATTGTTGAAAGCTGTGTGCTCTGAGTTTTTGTGAAAGACAGTGCTGCACATCGCTCCACCAGGTTGGACAATGATGTCTGTGTTATTATCAATGATAATGCCACTCATTGTATCAGGTTGGTCAACCACTGTAACATTCAAATCTTCTAACAAACAACTTACTTCCTCTGTCTCTTCCGAGCGCAGAGGTGTTGTGCCTTTTTTCTGGAGCATTTGTGACTCTTTGCATGTCTCAAACTGTTGCATTCGAGGTGCAGGAGGAGGAGCAGGTCCTTGGCTCTGAACAAACCTCTTTGGGTTTTTCGTAGAGTGGACATCTCCCTTTTGTGGTATTGTGCCTGTCTCAGATTTATCTATCTGAGTAGCTACATGAGCAGAGCTCCGTTTAAACCACTTTGAGTCACTGTTCCAGTTGGCACCAACATTTCGTTGTTTGTTGGTTTGAACATCTTGATTATCCCCGCTTTCCATAGGAGAGGGAACCTCTTCTATTTTTAGCGACTGGGGTTTGACCATTTGACCTGGGCACACCTCTAAGGGTGTTTTGCTATGCATGCAAGCTTCAAAAACATTTATAGCGCACTCTTTTATTTCATCGATGGTGTTTTTGTAATAACACGTGAGGTGTAGAACTTTTCTCAGCGTGGGGTGGAGATTGAAGCTGAAAAGAAGTTTGAAATTTTCATCTTCCTGCATGTCTGGTTCATTTTGGTCACCAAAATATGCTTTTTTAATTCTATCGCAGAACAGTAATGGGTGTTCATCTTTCTCTTGCAAGATGTGCTTTGCAGCTAGGCATCCACCATGCTTAGCGGGAGCTTCTTCCAACTCACCTGGGGACACCTGTAAGGGCGTCTCGCTTTGCAGGTGAGCTTCGAAAACATTCACAGCGCACTGCTTTATTTCTTCCATGGTTTGCTTTTTATACAAACCCATGGTGCACAGCTCAGATCTTATCTCCGGGAGGAGATTTTTGCTGAAAGCAACCCTGAAAAGTACCTGTTCTTCCAGGCCCGGTTCTTTTATGTCACTCTGGTACGCCTGGAGAATCCTGTCAAAATACATCAAAGGATGTTCACCTTTTTTCTGCAAGACATTAAGAGCAGCTGAGTAGTCACCATGCTTTGAGACAGATTCTCTCTCTGTGCGAGGTGCAAGGGGAGCAGGTCTTTGGCTTGGGGGTTCCAGTTGGAACCCTTTGCTGTATGAGACAACAAGATGCTCATACTTCCTAAACCTTGGACGCGCAACTCTTTGAACTTCCATCTTTGTATTGATTCTTTTTTTGAAAAAATCAAGTAAGATGGTCCTTATTTTAATGTGTGCAGTTAAATCTTTACCATCATCTAGCTGTGAGTCAATCAAACTAACCAGCTTTCTGGTTTAAGTGTTTCACTGTGTAATAAGTATTTCTATTCATAGGTACCTTCTCTCAGGTTTTACCCTTAAATTAATTGTAAAAGTTAAATGCCTTCTTGCAGTGTTAACTTTAAATATAACTTATTTTTTTAACAACAGTTAACTAACCAACGCACGATTTCCGTTTTACTTACTCAAACGCTTTTTAAAAGATTTGAAATAAATGCAATATTCACACTAAAATGTTCCCAGGAAGCTGCTCCATCATGTCTTAAAAAGATGTATTGCAGTTTGGCTAAACTGTTTTGCTGTATTTTGACAGTTATCAGGAGTGAAAAAGGATTTCCTTGTTATTTTAAATATTTTTTATTTAAAATAAACTGGAGTGCACAGAATAACTTTAAAAGATGTTGTTTTAAATTAAATGCAGAGTTTTTTGCATCTATTCTGTGTAAATGTTTCCTGTTCTTTCTTTTAAACCAGCAGATTGCAGGTTTTCAAAGCTGAAATTTACCACAATGTGACTGTAATTACTCTTCCTGGCCGCTTTGGAGGCGCTGTTTGCTCTAAGGCCGCGTTGACTTCCGCTAATTCCGTTAGCTGGAAAACGAACACGGTGAAAAATCTATTTTTTGGATGAGTTTTAGCCTGGATGTGACAATCGCTTAAACAAACGTTCATTTAAGAAGCAAATCAATGTGTTTAAATTATTTAGAACAAGTTCTGTGGATTTTTTAGATATAAAAAAAAAAACGATCTTTTTCCTTTTTTTCTCTATCGGGGCTACGTCACTTCCGATGACGTGTCGTACGTGATACCTTCACGGACTTTGACGTACCGTCGGAATTTGTATGAACAGACTTTTTAATCGGTCCTAAACACTAGTAAGTATCTCAAAACACCGCGTTTAAACAGTTTCTGACGATATTACAATGCATAGAACGAAACAAGCTGGACAATCTGTCAGAATTGTGTGAACAAAACTGAAATTCGACGAGCAACTGCGTATCACGTGATCACCTTGAACCAATCACAGCACGTAAACAGATGTTAGCGTCAGCATAACTTCACAAACTTAGACTCATTTTCAACTCATAAAACGCTTAAAATACACCCCAAAAATTCCGTGAACATATCGTTTCACATCAGAACAGTTCTACCAAGCTGCGCCCAGTAAAAATAGCAAAATAAATGTCGCCAAGACGGACTTTTTTTCCGTATCTGCGTGCAGCAACACGTCAGAGCTAACAACTGGACCGGGTCAGAACCAGATCCGACAGCTTCAGACACAAAATGCTATTATTCCTGCTTAAAATGTAACGATACCACTCGACAGCAATTTTCAGATGAACCATGAAGCTCTTATAGGCACAGTTTTGACACGGCGGTCAAACGTAGATGCGCTTTTATCTGTGACACGTCAGCAAAGAGTCCAAACGACTCAGAACCAGAACCACACAGCAACATCAAATTTTAACCCAAAAACTTCAACAAACGTTTAAAAGTTGAGTAAAGACAATTCCTCAGCTACAAGTGACATTAACCAGCAGTTTCCTGCAGCTTGACACACTTTCCCAGCCAAAAAACTATAGACCCCTTTCACGGATTGCGCAATACCGGAAGCGCCGCCATGTTGGAGACACTCGCGCTGTAAACACACAGTAGTTGAAGTCGGAGCTCCGGTTTTATTTCTGATTTGACCATGTTCTCTGTAAAACAAACCTCTGTGAAGAAGACAGAAGCTGCAGGAGACTATGTGGACCAGCTTCAGCCTGCAGCAAAGGAACGTCATTTGGATAAGATAATTGGCAGCTAAGAGACCCATACCGGCTCTCCAACATGTCAGAAGATGAGAAGACCTTACCAGCTGTGACCTACGCAGACATTGTGAATTATTTGGTGTTTGATGATTTATATTTAATTTTAAATTTGTGTGTGTACACATATAAATATATTTTGGGTGTGTTTTTAAACACACACTAGCTATGTATTCTTATTGTAAATGTATGTGACTCATCACATCAGTCTGAGGATTGAAGCAAATTTTGTCAAAATGATCTTAGATCCCTGTTTTTTAAGCTACATTTGATCCCTGGATCAACCAGATCTGAGCGGTTCCAGAGAGCAATGCCTTGATTTTCCTTATTAATCCAGACTAAATGTGTAAATGTGTGTTTCAGTTCATCTTATAGAAGCTCTGTGCTGAACTACCTCAAAACATATTTTTTAAATAAACATGTGAAGTACAATGATGGCTGACAAGTGTTATTCAAAATTTTCAACTTTTGTACAGTGTTTCAACACAAATTATATAAATAACAGCTACTCTATGAGTGTTTCAACACAAATTATATAAATAACAGCTACTCTATGAATCTAATTACAGTAAGAACTTTGAGGTGCATTCTGCAGACATTCATCTTTTAAGATAATAGTACGAATGGTTGTCTTTATATAGACCTTTTTTACCTTACAACTACTTTGAGTTTGGCAGAATATTTTCTAGTCAATACAAAAAGTGCACAAACAAAATGGTTAATGATACATAATGTCATTTATTCTGTCATTTATCATGTCCTGGACAACTGAGAATCTTCACCAGCATCATGCTCAAATAAAGAGTGCAGTGAATGAAAAATCATGTCTGCCCCATATTTGCAAAAACAACTTCAAAGTAAAGGTGGAACAATGTAAAATAAAAATAAAAAAGGTTCACATCAGCTATCACTCTTCTATCCACTTGTTCTTTTTACAATTCATGCAGCTACTCATAACCCACCAAAGGTGATTAACCAAGGCACAGCACACAAAGCCAATCATATCGATTAATGCAACTTTTTCTGGATATCTACATGTTTGAAAATCAATAGGTAGAAGAGGGCCATTCAAGATTGTGTATTTTTGTCTAACACAGCCTATGACACGTTCAACATGGATTCTAACATGTGCTATTTGCCATGTTTTTTTTAGTTCTTTTTTGTCGTCGGTTGAAGCGTTCAGCTGCCAGATGTCATCCACCATCAGCACCAACTGCACTTCTCTGCAGCACACGTCTTCAGTGAAGGCACCCAGTCTGGATCATCCTTGCTGTACAATGGAGCACGTCTGCCTAAGAAAAGAAAAAACATAATAAAATAAAAATTACTTAAATGAAGTTGTAAATAATTGGTGTGTTCATATGCATATGAATTTCAAAACAGGATTTACAACATAGCACCGGATTGTCAGTTGTCAAACAACACAAGAACAGTTAATTAGGTTATTGTATGTGCTTCTTACATATTTAGTGTTTGTACGTATTTTTTGCTTTTCAACTTGAGAGCTAGGTGTGCAGTTTCTCATGACAGTGCTCTTGTCATGAGTGACACTCATGACAGTGCTCTTGTCATGAGTGTCATGTGCTCTTATGAATTTTGAATAATCAGCATAAACAACTCAACAACTGAAAGCTTTGTTAAGCTTTCAGTTGTTGAGTTGTTTATGCTATTTGTAAAAAACAAATAACTCAACAAAAAAATTTAACGTTCCATGTACATTTTATGCAGCACAGTTAAAGGATTGTAATAATAATAATAATCATCATTTTATTTAAAAGCGCCTTTCAGGACACCCAAGGACACTTAAACCAATTCAGTTCAAACATTATCAGTGACAAATTGAAATATAAAATACATAAGGATTATATAATA
Organism: Garcialebias charrua; assembly: GCA_038048925.1. Lineage (NCBI taxonomy): Eukaryota > Metazoa > Chordata > Actinopteri > Cyprinodontiformes > Rivulidae > Garcialebias > Garcialebias charrua. The sequence goes on from JBBPBX010002554.1 coordinate 13,916, forward strand.
TAAAATACATTTAGTAAAGTTAATGATAAGTCTAAAGAGATGTGTTTTCAGGGCTGTCTTGAACAGAGAAAGGGAGGTGGTGTTTTGAAGCTCTGTCCTCGTGCTCAATAAACTTATGATTCGTGTAATGCCCTAATTCACTATAATCTACTGTAAGAAATATATTACCTGACACAAAGTGTGCAGAGCAAATTCGGATGTTGCTCAGTGTTTTTCAATCCAAGTTGTGGTTTAGGCTGGCAGCCACAGACGTCGACGTTCCTCTGATAACTGCTGAATTACTTCACCTTGATTTGTCATCACGAGTGGTAATCTGTAAAACAGAAGGTTTTTCTCTCAATCTGACCGATTGTGGCAGCCATGGACACGACAATAATTCACCATTTTTTGATTTTGTGTGACCAGACGCGACGCACCACTACAATAGCTTTGAGGCTAACACAGCTATGTCGCCAAGATGGCTACTTCCGGTATTTTTCCAGGGTTGATGACGAGCCGTGAAAGGGGTCTATCGTTTTCAGAGTCTAAAAACTTGGACAAAATATTATGCCAACATTCAAAGTACAGAAATATTAAATATTAAACTTTCTAGAGACCTTTACTGGGCCACCATTATATAGTTAAACACGTACGGGTCATCATTATGTAGGGATATCGCAGCGGTCAGTTTAAATCTCTACATAATTTACTTCACACTGTGTTCACGCCCCCTCTGGTGGTGAACTCCCACCCCTCCCCAAGTTTAGATTTCAAAATGGCGGATAGTCGCGTCTTCAGTAAGTAAATGCCTAAACTTGTTCTAAAATAATAGTTCTAAAATGTTGTTGCGTGTATTTAATCACACACAGCTTAAGCGTATGCTTCTGAACACAGAACACATTTAAAACGTGTTTAGCTGCATGGCATGCAGCTGTGTTTTTGTCTTTGTTTGGATCACAACGGTGTTGTAGTCCAGCTGCAGTGACTTTAATTCACCACATCTTATTACTTAGCACATTACAAAAGTAACGTTTCATAATATATTTTATTTTAAAATATTGATTTCATCTACCCTCGTTTTTTTGACGTTTTGGCTTAATTTTAATATGCAACCTGAACACACGTTGTTTTTTGAATTGACTATAAATGAGCACTAAACAGTGGTAAAATCTTTTACTTTTTTTTTTTTACAAAGATCCGTGTTTAGAAACATTCCATAAGCTTGTATGATATATTTTTTAGGACGTGTATACAGTATTTGTTTAAGCTATGTGTCAGCTAATCAAAACTGAGCACAGCTGGTAAGATTTATGAGAAATAATATTTTTTTAATTCAAACCAAACAAATTGCAATGAATTTAACAATACTGTATCCTTTCAAATGTTTTTTTCAGAGAACTGTGATGACTCAAGCACCCATGCAGCAGCCACGCAGAGTAAGACGATCCCATGATGATGCAGAGAGTCTCGGCCAGAGCTGCTGCTTCTCCTGAGACCTGCATCCACAACAATGTTGGTACAGCTGAGACCCTGGTGTTTGTTTCTGGTTGGCAGGTGCAGCATCCTGAAGGTGGTTGGGACTGCTTTCTCTTCTGTCCACTGCATCCATACAGAGGAGCTGGAGGTGGTGTCCCGTGTGACACGACACAGAACCTTTTGTTGTTTTGAATTAACTTACTGTTAATAAAATGAATCATAAACAACTAGTTTTTGTAATCAATTTCTTTCTTTCTTTATTTTTTGCCTCATGCATGAGGACAAATCTGGGACACGATGCAACGGTCGACTTCCCACTCACTCCATCCCGACCCTGGATATTTGCAGTCCTGAAAAGAGAAAAGATCAAAAGTTTAATCTGAGTAAATGTAACATTTTAATGGAGAAAGATGTTGATTCAAAATTTCACAGTGTCAACAAATCCCCAAAATGTTGGGACAGGTAGCAATGAACAAATAAACAAGAATTAATGTTGCATAAACTTTTTAAAAACTTTTTTATATAATGTCCGCCATAATAAAAGTAATAAATAAAATAATAAATAAATAAATAAAACATAATAATTAAATAATAATATTAATACCTGCAGACAGAGGGTAGGGTACAAAAGTAATAAATAAAACATGAATACAGTACCTGGTGAATCAGCTCTCATGTCACCTCCAAAGTGACATGTCAACATGTCTCCTTGATGCTTGATGTCTGTGAAGCACGGCTCAGAGATTCCCTGGATGTGGAACGCCTCATGGAGCTAAAAACAAAAAACAAATTTTAATCACCTTACAAACAAGCATACTGTACTTGAGAAACATTACTGTTTTCACTTTGTTGATCTGTCAAACAGATGACCCAGTGCAAAATAAATACTGCTGCCCATGATACTCATTCACCAAGTACATATTATTTTATAAATACCTTTGATCCACAACATTATTTGCAGCAAAAGAACACTGTGTCTAAAACATCGTAACTAGTACAACAGCTAAAATTACCAACAGCTAGTCTCCATTGTTTTTTGATGTTGCGGTCTTCCTTATCTGAGTTCATAAGAGTTCACACACACTGCTGTGTTCATAAGAAACACTAGATTTTTAGCATTTAAACACAACTGCTACACAAACTAACATTGATCAGCAACAGATGAAAACGCTGCAACCTTATGTGGAGCCACACCGAAGCAACGCTGCAGGCCGCAATAAACAGCACATGAAGAAACACGTCGTATACTCAAAAGATAAATTATGGATTGGAAAGGTGTAAAATGGTACTAACCTCCAAACGGATTGTACCCTGATTCATTCATTCAATTCATTCATTCAACCTTTATTTAGTCAGGTAAATCTTATTGAACCTCATGGGCTCATTTACGAAAGTGACCTGCTAAAACTAAAGAACGATGAACAGCAATGGTAGAATTTCCTTAAACAATAAACAATAAACAAACAATAAACAATAAACAATAGAAAACAAAAGAGAGAAAAAAACAAAAGAAAGAAATACATTTTTTTTAACAAAGTATCAAAAAACTAGCAAAACATTATAAGGTAGATGTATAAAATCAAAGACAGGAACAAATCTGCATTGGTTTTTGCCAGGATTCCAACAGATTCTGAAAACCATTTAGAGAAGTCAAGGTCGAGAGCTTCAGATCTTTTTGTAAGATATTCCATGAAGCAGGAGCGGAATAGGAGAAGGCCCTTTTTCCAAGTTCAGTCCTCACTGACGGAACACTGCAGGTAATCATGTCCTGAGAGCGCACACTGTAGCTGCACTCACGCAAAGACATGTAGGAGGAGATGTATGAGGGCAGCAGACCAAGAAGTGATTTAAAGATGAAAATGTACCAGTGGAAGAGTCTGCGTGAGGTTAATGATGTCCAGTTAACCAGTGAATACAGGGTGCAGTGGTGGGTACGATAATCACAACCAGTTATGAATCTTAGTGCACCATGATAGACAACATCCAACATCCGCAGGGTGCTTGTAGGAGCATTCATGTAGAGAATGTCACCGTAATCAATGGAGGGAAGGAAAGTCACAGATACAAGGCGTTTCCTAACATTCAGTGTTAGACATGATCTGTTTCTGAAAAAGAAACCCAGTTTAACTTTCAGTTTCTTCACTAGGTTTTCCACGTGGAGTTTAAAAGAGAGATGTGAATCGATCAGGATACCCAGATATTTATAGGAATCAACAAACTCAATAGGGACACCATTTGAAGATAAAATCAGAGGAGGATCTGCTGGAACCGCCTTCCTATTTGAAAAAAACATCCCTTTTGTTTTATCAGCATTTAGGACAAGTTTGAGACGGAACAAATCTGACTGGATGATGTCAAAAGCGGATTGCAGTAACTGGAAAGCCTTAGCTACTGTTTTAGCTCGGCAGTAAACAACTGTATCATCAGCATAGAAATGTAAGGATGCATCAGGGATGCAGTGACCTACATTAGCTATGTAGATTGTAAAGAGAGTTGGTCCTAAAACTGAGCCTTGTGGTACACCATTTTTAACTGTTAAATAGCTGGAAGAAGTACCGTTATGTTGAACACATTGCCTCCGATTGGAAAGATAGTTAGAAAACCAACCGATGGTGTGATCAGAGAAACCGATTTCTGAGAGCTTATGACACAGGATGTTATGATCCACAGTGTCAAAAGCTTTAGACAGGTCTAAGAAAAGTGCAGCACAATAGTCCTTAGCATCCAATGCTTCAACAACATCATTCAGAACCTTCAGAGAAGCAGTTGTTGTGCTGTGTTTTTTCCTGAAACCAGATTGATGAAGAGGTAAGATGTTAAATGAGTCCAGATAATTTTTGATCTGAGAGTTTATCAGTTTTTCTAGAACCTTGGCTAAGATGCAGAGTTTAGAGATCGGTCGATAATTGTTCAGTGAGGTGGGGTCACCTCCCTTCAGCAAAGGAAGAACAAAGGCTGTTTTCCAAGCATCCGGAATGGTGTTTTGGCTTATGGACAGATTAAAGATGTGGGTCACAGGGACTGTGATGATATGAGCAGCCAGCCTTAAGAAATAAGGTGGAAGTTCATCTGGACCTGCAGATTTTTTAGGATCAAGATCATTTAACAGTTTATTTACCTTCTAGTGGGCATGACGTGTCCACTTTTTAACACCTGTGTACTTTTGAACTGTTCCAGAGATGACCTTTACTGACCTCTCAGTAAAGCAAGACATTTACCACAAAATCATTCCATTAGCTGTAATCTGAGAACATAGTCACCAAAAGAGACTATTTCTATCTTTGATTTTAGGCTGATGTGATCAAAAGAATAACTTTTGTCATTTTCATGATGTGTGCTTTTAAGCTGTGTTATTCTGTAAGAGTTAAACGGTGTTCACTGCTGTGTTAAAGTTGAAGTCTCGGGTCAGAGAGACCAGACGGTTTTGTTTAGAAAGTCAGAAGACAGTTAATCCGTTGTTTCTCATGAAAAGGGCTCCAGCTTGCTCTGTCTTTTCCTAAACAAATCTCCCTCTGCTCTGGCTGTAACCTTGGGTCGTGATAACAAAAGTGAACTGCTCGACTGGTCCGTGGACCAATGAAAAAGACACAAGTCTCATCTCTCATCTCAAGATCTTTTTAAGTTCTAAGTTTTGCTGAAACGCTTGAGAGTTTCTGGGAACTTCAAGACATGAAGACGTCCCAAAGAGCTGAATGAATGCCTGTCACCCGCCAAGGACAGTCATTCAGCTAAGGATTGTATAACATGCTGTTATGAATCCACTTCGAACGAGCGTAAGCTCAAAACTTTGTTTATTCCTTCCTGGAATAAGCTTATCTTGAAGTCAGAGGCCAGGAGCTGACATATTTTCTGATGACCAAGCGGAACCCAGGAGACGTTGAAAACGTAAACGAATGACCAGTTCAGACGAACTGGGCCTGAAGGACTGTGCATCTTACAGGCTGGTGCCATCTCTTTATCAGACTCGTCGTCGAAAGGTAAAGAGCTGTTTACAAACGTACCTGGATTTTAGCAGAAATCTGATGAGAAGTGTCACTTTGGTAACATGCTCAAGACAATTTCCTTTAACCCATCTCTCCATCTTCCTCCTATCCTTTTCCCTCAATTCTAAGCTGGAAACTATTTTAAGCTAAAGAGCCCTCAGACTAAATATGTTTAACATCCAGTATTGAAGTCTGTTGTGTTAAATTTAAGTGTGCTGACGTATTAAATTGAAAGAAAGTGAAATCATGTCAATCAAGTGTAATGGTGTTAATTTAGTGATTTATCTTAAATAAATGGTAGTGTCTTTGGCATACCAACTAAGTTAACGTCTCTGTCACTTAATGGCTTTGTTTATTTATCCATCATAAAGATCACAGAAATATTGGGTAAACTGAAAAAGAAAAGAATCCGTGAAATTACTATTCAATCTGAATAAGTAAATTAATTAAGGTAAAGAGGTCAGTATTAATATTGACCTCCTCATAATCCTTTACATCTGGTGGCCGTACGAGTTTTCTGAAAGATTATTCATAAATCTGTGATCTCTCATGAACTGTAACGTCATGTTTGCATATTAGGATCCAAGTTTTAGACTCTAACAGATTAATTATTTTGGCTGGAAAAGTGTTCAGAACGATTGCAGGACTGCAGTTAATGACATTTGAAGCTGAAATTGTTATTTGTTCAACTTTTGAAACGCTATAAGTAGTTTGGTGGGGATCTGTCACGCTGTGTGGGAAGTGTCTGGTGGTTCTGATAAGGACCCGGTCCAGATTACGTGTGCACAAGCTGAGGCAATCTCACTGCAAAATGACCGCCGAGTCAAATTGCCTGATAAGCTAATTTAACATTTACAAGATTGCTATGTGTGGTATTTTACATGTTAGAGCATGTCAAAGAAGCATATTACTGTTAGAACGTTGTCGGATAGTGGTTCTGTTCAGACCAGAATTCTGCTCCCTTAAAGTGGACGGAACCGACCTTGAACGCGGCTCAGAAGAGAGTCCGTGTTGTGTTACAGTTGAAGTGCTGTGTTACTGAGCGTAGCTAAGTTGCGCCTGTTTTAATTGTGATTGCCACGTTTCAGAGTTTTGGGGAGTTAATTTGAAGCGTTTGAGTTGATTACGAGTCTATAAAGTTGTGTTCTGTTGTGCTAAGCTAACGTTAAAAGAACTACGTGTCCCACACGTTTTGTTTATGAGCTGTGATTGGATGAAGAGGGCTGTGAGCTGTCAATCACTCTCGTTGCGAACGCTGATTCGCTGAATTGGGAACGCACGCCGTTGCGACCAGCCCACTTCTGTCGTCATTTCCGGCACTGCATTGGTCGAAGGTAATAAAACTACATTCACCATGGTTGCTTGGGAAAAGGACTACAAGCGCTGTTTGGTTGACGTCACGTATCTGAGTAGCGAGCTCCGCCTCGCTGGAAGCTGGTGACGCGCCACGCACGCTGCTGCGTCGGCCCGCCCCCTCTCTGTCTTCAGACTACGTGCATCCCTCAACACAAGACAAACGGAGATTTCACTAAAAGTTTAAAACTCAATTTAAGCCATCTAAACTGTCTAATCATACAGATGTGTCTCTGACAAGACCGCAGTTCGAGCGTTTATCACGTACAGGCTCAGACTCTTTCCAATGTTGATATTTTTACCGAGTTGTTAGATGCTACTCGCAAGCTAACGGCTAAGCTGTAAGGAGTCAACCAGGCCGTCTCTAGCGGCCGGAAGTAGAAAGAAAAGGTCACCTCGTGATAAGTTTAAGACTTGAATCTGCCCCCTGTTGGTTAAAAGACGTTAACAGATGACTTTTCTCATATAACATCATGAGAAGTCAGCATTTTCTATGGTGAATTACCAGTTTTAAAATTGTTCTGTACACAAACAAAAACTCCTGTTTATTCTAAATACAAATTTTAGTATAACAGAGGTACAGACACACAATTTGTGCTCATTTTAAATACTGAAGAGATTTAAAATAACACTCAAAAAGCATCTTTTATTTGATTTTCAAATTAAATATATAAAAAATGATGGAGAACAGAGCATTTCCACATTAAGCTCTTCACATCTCTGAATTTTAAACAGAATTGGTGTGCACAACTGCACACTTTTAGTTAAAAATAGCATTTTTAACGTTTTTCTGTGCACAATCATTACTGTACTGTTATGCTGAGCGCACGAACACTCGTTTATTTTAAATAAAAAATTGTTTAAAATAACGAACAGAACGTCCTTTTTCACTCCTGATAACTGTCAAATGCAGTACAAAATCAGTTTCACTGAGACTTCTCCACATCGAGAGGAGCCAGTTGAGGTGGCTCGGGCATCTGGTTAGGATGCCTCCTGGACGCCTCCCTGGTGAGGTGTTCCGGGCATGTCCCACCGGGAGGAGACCCAGAGGAAGACCCAGGACACGCTGGAGGGACTATGTTTCTCGGCTGGCCTGGGAACGCCTTGGGATTCCCCCGGAGGAGCTGCTCCAAGTGGCTGGGGAGAGGGAAGTCTGGGCCTCCCTACTTAGGCTGCTACCCCCGCGACCCGACCCCGGATAAGCGGAAGAAGATGGATGGATGGATGGATGAGACTGCAAGACATCTTTTTAAAGGCATGCTCAAGCAGCATCCTGTCACATTTTAGTGAAGTCATTGCATTTAAGTCAGCCCTCTTTTATAAGCGTTTGAGTAAGAAAAAACGGAAATCAGGCTGCTTGGGTTAGTTAGTAACTGTTGTTTGAACGTAAGTTCTATTTTAAAGTTAACACTGCAAGAGTGCATTTAACTTTTACAAAGTTCATTGAGGGTAAAAACCTGAAAAAAGGTACCTATGAATACTTATTACACAGTGAAACGCGTAAACCTCAGCTGATTAGTTTATTTGACTCAGTGCTACATTAAAAGTGAATATTTATTTGCAAACACTAACATGAGAACAATCTTTTGATTTTTTTAAAAAAAAATCAATACAATAATGGACGTTAAACAGGGTGAAACAAGTGAGAGGGTCCGCTCCATCAGGACCCCAAAAAGGCTTAGAACGAGCCAAGGTGGTAACTGCTCAGTTGACAGGTACATGTGGCAAGAAGCAGGTGAACATCCTCTGATGTTTCACGACAGGCTTCTTAAAGCTCATTTTGGTGACAAAAATACACCAGGCATGGAAGAAGATGAAGACTTTAAGTGGTCTTTCTTCTTACATCTCATCTTTGAGATAAGACTTCAGCTGCTCACCATGGTTAATCCAAAAAAGCAAACCATGGAAGAAATAAAACAGTGTGCTATAAATGCATTTGAAGCTAACATGCAAATCAAAGCACCCCAGGTGTCCCCAGGTGAAGCGGTCAAATCCCACTCGCTGGAGCTGGATTCCAGTCCTAAAAAAGGCGAGATTAAACAAGATTTTCAAACTAAAAAACAACTAAAGGTGGGTGTTAGCTCTACAGGACGCCCAAAACCAGGGTGGGCCCGGAAGGGACCCCTGAGACGTGGACCTGCACCTCGGATGACACATTCCGAGACATGCAAAAGGTCGCAAACGTTCCAGAACAAAGGCATCAAACCTCCAAGCTCTGATGAGGTGGTGGATGTAAGTTGGTTGTTTGAAAACTTGAATGATACAGAGGATGACCAAACTGGGACAATGAGTGACCTTGTCTTTGATAACTCAGAGCACACAGTTGATGACAAAGACAGCAAACAAACTGCTGATAGTCAACAACTTCCTGAAGGTCATGAGGCTGACAGCCAACAAGAGGCTGACAGTGAACATGAGTACACAGACAGAGTCACACGTGAACGGAAACGTGTGCCAAGACCTGTGAGGTTTCTGTGTAACCTTATACAAAGGGGGGTGGCTAAGAAAGCTTACCTGCCCATCACACTGGAAGGTGTCCTTGAGCGTGATGCCCTCCTGGATGGCAGTTCTGATATAACTATTATGTCGGCCAAGCTGTTCGAGGAGCTGAGGACCGCCGCTAACGGTGTTGACAGGCAAATACCCTTTGAGAAATGTGCTATTGAGCTGCAGGGTCTCGCAGAGACGAGAACAACCCTAACAGCTATAGCTATGGTTCACATGCAGATTGGCGAAATGACACTACGCCACCCAGTGTTTGTGTCTAAACTTGACTCATTCCCATGTTTGGTTGGCCAAGATTTTATAAATCGCTTCGATGCGATTATAGATTATGGTCAACAGACAATGTGGGCAACAGTGAGTAAACCCCTGCCAATAAAAGTGTCTCCTAGTTGTGACACAGACTGCCTAACCGCAGGTACCGCAGAGGACACAAGGGACTGCTCATCCGAGGATGAGAGCCCGGTAAGTGAACCTTCAACTACAGGTGAGACAGAAGAGACTCAACAGTTGGACCAGACTCTGGCCCAACAAGAGAACCTCCTCTGCGAGCTGACACATTCAGCACTCACTGAACACTACCTTCCGCAGGTAGAAGAAGGTGTTGAGATCCAGGGATCCCACACCGAGGACGCTGTGCTGTCCTCTGAGACAGGTAATTCGGCAATCAGCCAGGCTTTCAATGAAACCTTGGTTCAAGAGCATTTGAGTCCAGAGAATGACAGTCAACCAGACGCTGACAGTCACTTGGACATCATTGTTACAGATTTCGAGAACCCCTCATCAAACAAGGGGGGGGGGGCAAACTCACACAACAACGACAGTGACCCATCGCAGACTGACAAATCAGACACGCCTGCGACTGCACTGACGTTTGAGACGCACCTAAATTACACGGAAAGAGGTAAACGTAAGAAGATACGTTGGCCGAAACCTATAAGGTTCCTGTGTACCGTCTACTCTCAGCTGCGCGAACAGCTTAAACTAAACAATGGCATCCTAACGTGTGCCCATGGACGGACGTCCTCACCTATGTTCGTGGTCCCCCATGACCAAAGGGGGGTGATGTTAGGCCATGCCAAAGACAAAGATTTGAATGTACACCTCAGAAACACTTTTGCTTTCGCCCAGAAAAACCTGGAAAGATCCGCTGAAGGACGTAAGGCGTACTATGACCAGAAGGCCTCTCACAATGAACTCCAAGTGGGAGACAGAGTCTGGTACTATACGTTCGCCCCAGCAACCGGGAAAGGAGGGTCCGAGACCGGAACTCTCGCCCGCAAACTAATGCCCAGGTGGACTGGACCTCATCTGATAACAGACAAAGTGTCCTCAGTCGTCTACGAAATCAAAATCAGCAAAGGCCGCAAAGAGCCAATTGCTAAATGGGTACATCGAAATCAGATCAAACCTTACAAGGCGTTCAATGACTCCACAAAAGACAAAGATCTCACAAACTCACCGACTTCATGGGATAATAAGGTCGTCCAAACACAAGTTAGTAAATAAACTAATCAGGTTTAAACTACCGTATTTCCCACCCTATAAGTCGCATTGTCCAATTTGAACTTAGAAACGCTAAGCCTAAAACCCACAACAAAAAACTAACCTTAACAACCGTTTAAATCCACGAGATTTAATTTGACCTCGGTCATAAAGTTGAGACCTGTTTTTCTTGTGTGTTGCACTTTGGAATCTGACGACAAGAGTGTGTCGAAGCAGTGAAACGTTGTTTCCTTGTTGTTTAGTCATTACTGTTGTCATTAGTTGAGATATTGTTTTGGTTCTGAACACTCCCAGCCAAAAAGGTTTTGTATTAACATTGGTTAATGAATGTCAACATCAGCGAGGACCCTCCTCATCAATATGCATACCGCGAGAACCGATCAACAGAGGACGCCATCTCCTCTGTGGTCCACACTGCTCTCACCCACCTGGATCAGAAGGACTCATACGTGCGTCTGCTCTTTGTGGACTTCACATCTGCTTTCAACACCATGATCCCCCAAACTCTGATAGACAAACTATCCACACTTGGACTAAGCCCCTCCATCTGTAACTGGGTACTAGACTTCTTAACAAACAGACCACAGTCCGTGAAGATCCACAACTTCTCCTCCTCCACCATCACCCTCAGCACTGGCTCTCCTCAAGGATGTGTGCTGAGCCCTCTTCTGTTCACTCTGCTCACATATGATTGTACAGCCACACATCCAGGCTGTCATATTGTTAAGTTTGCAGATGATACAGCTGTGGTGGGATGCATCACAGATAATGATGAATCCAGCTACAGACAGGAGGTGGAACATCTGGAGAGCTGGTGCAAAGAGAACAACCTTCACATGAATGTGAAGAAGACGAAGGAGATGATTGTGGACTTCAGAAGGAACAAACACACCCACACCCCACTGTATATAGGTGGATCTGCGGTGGAGGTGGTCTCCAGCTACAAGTACCTGGGTGTACACTTGAATGATAACCTCAGCTGGAGCAATAACACCACCAGCCTGATCAAGAAAGGACATCAAAGACTCTACTTCCTCAGACGGCTGAGACGAGCTGGTCTGAGAAGCTCAGTCCTCACCTCGTTCTACAGGTGTGCAGTGGAGAGCGTCCTGTGCTCCAGCATCAACGTGTGGCATGGAGGCTGCACAGTTGCAGAGAGGAAAGCTCTACAGAGAGTGGTGAAGGCTGCACAGAAGTCTGTGGGAGTCAGTCTCCCCACCATCACAGACATTTACACCTCCAGATGCAGAAAAAGAGCCACCTGCATCATGAAAGACCTCACTCACCCAGCACACTCACTCTTTGCACCACTCCCCTCGGGACGGAGGTTGAGGAGCATCAAATGTAGAACCACTAGACTGAGGAACAGCTTCTACCCTGAGGCTGTCAGACTCATGAATAAATAAATAATAAGAATAAACACTGCAAAATGTCACATCATGTTGATACTGATCTGTTTCTTGTTGCTGCGTTCATCTGTGACCATCTGCTCATAATGACTCATGTTCGTGCTGCTGTTTATAATGATGTTTTTCTACTACATTAGGGCTTAGTGTATTACTAGCTGATGTCTCTCTTAGTTAATCCTAGATGTTATTATTGTTTTTCTCTTGCATTTGTTGTTGGATGTAACTGGGACCCTGTGTACATAATCTCGTTTTCAACACATGTACTACATGCGGTGCAAATGACAATAAATTCTCTCTGACTCTGACTCTCTGACTCTGATATGGATTTAACTATGCCAACATGCAGTTCGTTTTGTTAAATCTCAATCGTCGAAGAGTCAATGTAGTTTAAAGCTACTTAAGGTACCATAAACTACACTGGTCTCACAATTTCTAAATTGAACCGATTCGATCGTTTCTATTCTAGATTGTCTATTCATTTTGATGAGTCTCGCCATAGACTTCAAAATTTATTAGGAATACCAAATCCTACGTCGTTCGTCTAAAAGACAACAGACATTTAGATCAAACTATATTTCATTTTTATTTTAGTTTAACCTAAACTAAGTAATGAATGGAGGAATAGTTTGGAATTAGAGGCCTTCGTTACAGAAGCCCTCCAAAATTTTATAGGTATAGATCCCTATATCTAATTTTACAGAATTGATCCACCCCTTAATTGGTAATTGTAGCTGATCTAAACCATGATAGCTTACATACCAGGTGCATATAGGTAAGGCTTAAAGACAGTGTAAAGTGAATTTCAATATTTTCTTAAATAAACATTATAAATGTGATAATTGTAATCTTGTAAATGAGTAAAAAGTCTCAAAATTGTAGCTCAATTAATTTTGGAGTTATAGAGCAAACTGTGTATAAACATATTTCTATTTCAGGATTTTTTAGGCGTGTTTTAAACGTGACCGCGTTTCGTCACGCGGTCCTCATTAGTATAGCCCCCACCCCCTGCTGCTCCAGTCATATAAATTGTTCTTCGCATGGGTGGAGCCGTTCACTCGCGAATCGCAGATAGCATCAGATAGCAATAGCATAGATATTTTGTTCATTGTTAGCTAGCTAATCAATTATGCCTCGTTCCTGCATCTTCCCTGGATGTTTTAATGGTCAGGGCACCTGCTACTGACCGTCTCCCTCCTCAGCCTCCGGACACCGCCGCCGCCTTTCCTGTTTCTTTTCTTTCTTTTTTTTATTGCTAAGCCTGTGCCCTACAAGTTCACAAGCTCCTTTTTTGCTAAGAAAATGCGACAGGTCCATTGCATACTTAGTTATCAACGTGATTACTCTTTATTTTAATCACCAACACAGCCCCCGCATGCGATGTGTCGGGTCGGACCGGGTGCAGCCGCGCGAGTCCGCTCATCTTCTAAACACAGAACAGCGGAGTTATGAATTATAGTTGTGTCCTCAACTTTTAAAATAAAACCAGAGTTGTTTGTGCACTAAAAACAGCGTAACTCTTGGAAAAAGGAGCAAACAGAGCAGGTTTACTGATGAACCTGTCTTCCTCCTCCACACACAGTTCAGCTCTGAGCGAGAGGGTCCTCCTACTTGCTCTGAGCTGCAGAACTGCGCTGAAACCACGCCCACGCGCTGACACGCCCCCACCGTTCCAGACCCTGGGAAAATCATGTTTTTTCCTTATATTTGAGACTTAATTTTATAAGGTAAACAATGTTTTTAATCAGTCAGATTTATATGGGTGATTAATAACACATATTTATGCCGTGTGACAAACTCAAAACACAAATTTAATTTTACTTTACACGGTCTTTAATGTAAAATCCCTATCATAAGCCCACCTAAAAAAACACATAATTGCATGACACATAGAACCAGAGTGGCACTGACTGGAAACCAACCAGCCAACAACCTTCGATGTGGGGACCTGCAGCTCCAACGCTTGGTCTTCAACCTTCATCCAAGGGTCGCCTCCTCTGCGTCAATCGAGGGATCCCCTCTACATGCTGATTATGAAAACAATTGTTGCTGATCAATCAACAAAACTAACCGTTGTGGAATTACTGCTGTGGAATTACCGCTGTGGATTATAAGACTTTGTTTTCCAAAGGATCACAGACTTTGTTTTCCAAGAGTTAACAGACTCAGTTTTCCAAGGGATTAAAAGCTTTTCGCAATGGGATTACCTCCGAACAGTATGGAATTTCCAAAAAACTTTATGGGATTATAATTTTTGATTTTTCTTTTCCACTTGCTGGATTACTTCAAGATCAAAGACAGTTCAAGGTTTCCTTTCGTGTTGGACCCCATCCCCAAGGACTGGCGATGGCTTCCAAAAGGGGGGAGATGTAGTGGGCATGACCATGTCCACTTTAATACACCTGTGTACTTTTGAACTGTTCCAGAGATGACCTTTACTGACCTCTCAGTAAAGCAAGACATTTACTACAAATTAGTCACATAGTCACCAAAAGAGACTATTTCTATCTTTGATTTTATTCTAATGTAATCAAAAGAATAACTTTTGTCATTTTCATGATATATGTTATATGCTGTTATTCTTTTAATATGTAGTATTACTGTGTTGCTTGACCAAATGAAAGTGTCTACTCAAAATATCTATGACAAAGTTGAATGAGGTGTCAGATTGACTTGCTCAGGAGTTGTTTTTGTTGAGTTCAGCTGAAACTCTCGGTAGCGTCGAGATGTCTCCTCTCTTTCAGACACTTTTCCAAAACATTCCTCTTTGTTATCTAAGCAGACTTGCTGTCAACCTTGAGTTTTTCACTTCACGTTTTCACACTCCTCTTGGCCCACGGACCAATGAGGAAAGTGTGTTCTAATCTCAACATTTTTGAGTAAAAGCATTTGTGTCCAAGAACGCTTCAGAGTTTGGAAGGAACGAGAAGGTTCCTGTGAGTTTCTGGGAGCTTCAAGACATGAAGACGTCTCAAAGAGCTGAATGAATGCCTGTCACCCGCCAAGGACAGTCATTCAGCTAAGGATTGTATAACATGCTGTTATGAGTCCACTTCGAACGAGCGTAAGCTCAAAACTTTGTTTATTCCTTCCTGGAATAAGCTTATCTTGAAGTCAGAGGCCAGGAGCTGACATATTTTCTGATGACCAAGCGGAACCCAGGAGACGTTGAAAACGTAAACGAATGACCAGTTCGGACGAACTGGGCCTGAAGGACTGTGCATCTTACAGGCTGGTGCCATCTCTTTATCAGACTCGTCGTCGAAAGGTAAAGAGCTGTTTACAAACGTACCTGGATTTTAGCAGAAATCTGATGAGAAGTGTCACTTTGGTAACATGCTCAAGACAATTTCCTTTAACCCATCTCTCCATCTTTCCTCCTATCCTTTTCCCTCAATTCTAAGCTGGAAACTATTTTAAGCTAAAGAGCCCTCAGACTAAATATGTTTAACATCCAGTATTGAAGTCTGTTGTGTTAAATTTAAATGTGCTGACGTATTAAATTGAAAGAAAGTGAAATCATGCCAATCAAGTGTAATGGTGTTAATTTAGTTGATTCATTTTAAATAAATGATAGTGTCTCTTTGACATATCAAGCTAAGTTAACGTGTCCATTGTCACTCTATGGCTTCTGTTTTATTTATCCATCATAAAGATCACAGAAATATTGGGTAAACTGAAAAAGAAAGAATCCGTGAATTTACTATTCAATCTGAATAAGTAAATTAATTAAGGTAAAGAGGTCAGTATTAATATTGACCTCCTCATAATCCTTTACATCTGGGTGACACCGTTTGTGTTTAAAAAGACACAATATGTGGTCTCCCTCATGTTTACTTCACACCTACACACAAACAGAGTGGTGTAGTTTATGCAGTCCAGTGCAGCGAGGACTGTCCAGACTTATACATTGGAGAAACTAAACAGCCTATCCACAGAAGAATGTCTCAACACAGGAGAGCCTCCTCCTCTGGACAAAACTCAGCTGTTCACCTCCACCTCACAGACAAGGGACACTCTTTTGAGGACCAAAATGTACATATTTTGGACCGAGAGCACAGGTGGTTTGAGAGAGGTGTGAAGGAGGCGATTTATGTAAAAAGAGAGAAACCATCGTTAAACAGAGGAGGAGGTCTAAGATTTCAACTTTCTAAAACTTATGGCGCGGCCCTGGGTTTGGTTCCCAGGCGTCTCACACCTGATGAGAACAGAGGAGCCTTGTTTGTGAATTAGACCAACAAAGACTTTGACAGGTCCCTGCTATCAATGGGTGAAGTGTGACTTGTCATTTCACATACAGTAGGATGTGTGTGTGTGTTCTGTAAGCTCTGTTTTCACACACTGAACTTTGAATGGGTCACAGGTACGTGTTATCCCAAGTATGTGGGGGTGTTAGTTTCCAATTTACATATGTTGGTGCGTGTCAATGGCTTGTCCTGTTATAACTGCTCCCCCTCACTGTCTCCTAACTCAATTGATAAAGCTTTTCGGATGAGAAGCGAAACGTCTTGTTTGTTACAAATAAAGTCCAGTTGTTCTGTATTGAACGCCTTTTTTGACTTCCCTGCGTTGTTTTGACGTGGTAGCTGTGGGACTTTCTTCTGTAGATTTTCTTTTAAAAATAGTAGGAATAGCATCCGGTTTTAAAAGTCTTCTGAATCTTACTGGTAATCCTAAAGATTCTTTTATACCAGGTCTTTCCTGAAAACAATCGGCAGTAAGATGGTCACTGCAGACATACGACTCTTTAGTAGGAACCCACCGGTCCTTGTCTGGTCCATTCTTGTCAAAGTTTCTCATCTTTTGGAAATTTGTGAAGGCTCACTTGTTCACTGCTGATATTAGAACACCCAAATGTGCTACAACGTGACGGCATTTTTCAAGTTACACAAATAAAAGAGGCGATCCTTCAGGAAATGAATTTGTATGGCAAGCAGTTAAAAAACACCAGACAAACGGGCAAGGCTCTGCCTTCTGCCCGTTGTCACGTCACTGATGACGTTTTGCGGAAATGCGCAGATCTTTAGGGGCGTGTCCCAGAGAAAAAATTACCATAACTTGGAATGAAATTTTAATATATTTATAATTTATTTTGAAAAAACGAACAGAGCTGAATGATATAAGATATATTTGTTCTGACAAATATGCAAATTTCCAACATCATGTCACAATACCTTTAAAAAAATTGTTTGTTTTTTTCAAAATATATGTAGCTATATATGTTTTTGGTTGTGTAGGATAAATATTTTATATGAGTTATATTGTTTGTTTCAAAAAACGTTTTCTGATTGGTGATGTATTTCTGGTCCTGGGGTGCATGAATCTTATCCATAGATACCCTGATGCATGCTCAATAATCCAGTTAGAAAATCTAAAAAAGGTAAGTCTGTTCCGTTGGACATTCAAAAAAAATAAAAATAAAAAAGTAGAAAGTTTCGTCTTTCATCCGAAAGACTTCCTCAGTCTGAGATGCTGTGAATAGCACCCTCTCATAGTGGATCAACCAGTTTGCTTCTGACTGCCGAAACCAGCTGCTCACATGATCATGGAGGACCATCAGCCTAACAATGGATCGTTAGTACCCTGATGGTTGTTTGCTATTCACAGAGGGCTGAGTGATACTAGCAATAACAGCATTGTAAGAGGGGGACAGTTGAACCCGGAGGCCTCCACCCCTGTTTAATGATGGATGGTTTCTTTTCACAAAGATGGCCTCCTTTACTCCTCTCTCAAACCATCGTTCTTCTCTATCAAGGATGTGAACATCTTCATCCCTGAAAGAACAGTGTATAAGTTGCACGGCATGTAAATTATGCAACAAATAAATGCAACTCATAGGCAGAAAAATATGGTAACTTTATATACAATCTTTCAGACAGCATGCCATTTAATCTGGTCCTTTATAAAACAATGTTCTGTCTAAAAGTTATCGTGACATGTTTTAAGATGACATCTGGTGAAAAGTCAGGAGACAGTTTCCAGCTTTAGCTCGAATTCCAGCATCTGGTTTTACGTGTGTAGCACACAATGTAGAGCCAGGGCCTTCAACGAGCTATTAGCGCACATCATCAGTGGCTCCGGTAATTGCTTCATGTGTCACGTTTGATTCCATCACAGATGGACCGACTGATAGGATGAGTCCCATCATCACAAAGTGACTCATCCTGCCTGAAATGACAGCAGCAAACACCCGACCAGCCTGGAAGAGCTGATGATGATGAGGATGATGATGTGCGCTGTCCAAAATAAAATGTAGCGTTAGGTGTTTTGGCTAAACTTTGTAAATGAAGTGATGCACAGTTTCACTCAGAGTAAGCACTGTGAAGGACTCTCAGATACAACCGCACCATAATCTAGGTCAATATCTGTAGCACTTGCTAAGTTATACACCTCTTTGTGTTTTCAACACAAAGATGGCTTTAGCGACCAGGCTGAATTGGGTTGACCCTGAAAAGTAATCAGTTGGAGATGAGCATACAATGATTAATTTCTGGAAGTTTTGTCAAACTCTTTCCAATAGTTCATGAGATTTTTTTTGCTAACAGACAGACAAACAAACCCAAACACAGACATGGGCGGGGAAAAAACAGTATCTCACTTTGATAAATGATTAATAAAACTGCAGTTTATTGTTCAACTTGACTAACTTATTTCACAACAGAAACATACGGACAAGATGATGATTGAAATAAAATAAAATATTTAAAGTACAGTATTTAAAAACTAATTACACATGCAACAATGTGGACTACTATGATGTTAGTCTGAGTAAGCCTTCTATGGACATTTTTATAATTAGTGTAAAATCATTATAGTTTTCCAAACTGATTAGAAAATGAGTATTCAGTTAACAGGAAACCCATTTTAAAGTAGAGTTTGAGACGTCAACATTTTTTGTTAGAAAATCTGGAGTTTCAAAAAAAAAAATCTGGCACAGTATTCCTCAAAAATCTTAAAATGGACATTTAAAAAAACTCACTCCTGTGCTTGATAACTGAGCATCTGAAAGGACTACAGTTTAGAAAATTACAGACCTGGCATTCCTTGAAGCACCCACGGCTTTTAATTTTGATGATTTATTAAGATCGTCTTATAATGAGAAATAGCAGATTTGAAGCCATTTTGGTCAAATTATATAAAATTGGCTTAAGCTTAATCAAAATTTGTCATTTGGTCATTAATTTATTGAGGAAAATGATCCAATATTACATATTTGTGAATGGTAAAAGTATGTGAACCTTTCGACAATGTTCAGTCAGGTCATCTGGACGGTTTCTTATTTGTGTGTGGTCGCTGGTGGGATTCGTCCGGTTCTTCCCCTTGGTTCGGATCTGGGGAGTGGGCGAGTGGCTCGTCCTGTTCGGGTGGCCCTGGGGACTCTGGGCTCGGGGTCCTTCCTGGGGTCTTGGGCTTTGATCGCCCCTTCGTCTGCCTCGGGCTTTGGGGGGACGGATCTCTGATGCTTCACAGTCGCTACTAAATGTTCTATTGGAGGAACCTTATTCACTTATGCATGCTCACAACCACACACAAATGGATGCAGGGATGTATATGTAGATATATGCAGATATGTAGATGGGTATATGAATGAATATAAATGTATATGTATGTATACTGTATATATATTTGTAGGTATGGGTATGTATATTTATAGAAATCTACTGCAAGGTCATGAAGATTATTAGTCTTTATGCATGTATGTTTCGTTGCTGTGTTCTGTCATGTGCTTTGCAGGATTGCGGACGGAGGTTAGGTGTGTTTGCCTTGTGCACTTTTTGTGGATAATTGTTGTTTTGTTATCTTACTTTCTCTTCTCTTTCTCTCTATAAAAAAATAATAAAAAAAAATAAAAAAAAATAAAATACGCATTGGAGTGAGAGGATGGCTATAAGGTGAGAAGGGAGGCCATCTATAAATGGAAAAAAAATTAAAAAAAATAAAAATAATAATAAACAGTCCAGATGACCTGACTGAACATTGTTGGATTTTATACCTGGATTATTGAGCATGGATGTTGGTATGTGAACCTTTACTTTCAGTATCTGGTATGCCTGTGCAGCAATAACTTCAACTAAACGTAACCAGTAACTGTTGATCAGTCCTGCTCATCGGCTTGAAGGAATTTTAACCCATTCCTCTGTACAGAACAGCTTCAACTCTTTTCCTCACATTAACTGCTGCTTCAGGTCCTTCCACAACATCTGGATTGGATTAAGGTAAGAACTTTGACTTGTCCATTCCAAAACATGAACTTTATTCTTCTTGAACCATTCTTTGGTAGAACCACTTGTGCGTTTAGTCAATGTCGCTGCATGACTCGCCTTCTCTTAGATTCAGTTCATGGACAGATGTTCTGACATTTTCCTTTGGAATTCTCTGATATAATTCAGAATTCATTATTTCATCAATGATGTAAGCCGTCCTGATTCAGATGCAGCAAAACAGGCTCAAACCATGATACTGCCACCACCATGTTTCACAGATAGGATAAGGTTCTTTTGCAGGAATGCAGAGTTTCTCCAAACAAAACTATGTTCATTCAAAACAAAAAGTCTATTTTGGTCTCATTCGTCCACAAAACTTTCTTCCAACAGACTTCTGGCTTATCCACGTGATCTTTATCAAAATGCAGATGAGCAGCCATGTTCTTTTAGGAGAGCAGTGGTTATATTTCATGCAGGCTGTTGCCCTTTAAGCCACGCCCTGGTGGGTTTACCCCCGCGCTTTGCGCCAATCACTGAAGACTTCTGGTCCACGCCCACCTGCCGTGAGCCCCGCCTCGGTCTGCTATTTATTCTGTTGCTGACCGAGAATCGGCTCCCAAAAATTTTTCACGCTTATTGAGAAGATTTCTACCTCATGGATACCAGAAGAAGATCCATCAAGAAGTGCCCAGGATGCAAGACCGGCTTCATGCTGCAGGCCGACTTGCATCCTGGCTGCGAGATGTGTCTCGGATTTGAGCATGCGCAGGAGGCGATGGTCCAGTCTCCCGAGTGTCCCTCCTGCCAGCTCCTGCCTCTGGACGAGAGGCAGCGCCGGTTCGACCTCACTGCCCGGACGGCAGCTGAGGCTCGGCCGATGGTGGTCGCTCCGCCCCCTCTGTGGCTCTTGGAGGAGACGGACTACGCGACCACGGGGGTAGCTAGCGAGACCGGTCTCTCCCCCGCTGGGGGTTCAGGTCCGGTCTCACCCTTCATTCCCCAGCTGGAAGGAGCTAGCAGTCGCGTTGCCCCACTTCTATTGAAGTGCGTGGAACCGACAATACCCCCCACCGAGGGAGCAGCCGTGGTCGGCATGGCCGCCACGTCCACACAGATGCCAGCTGGCCCGTCAGCGGACCACGATCCAGTGACCAGCCAGCTCTTTGATGTGGAGTCGTGCAGCAGCAGGGCTCCATCTCCTGAGGGCGCAGGACTAACGGACCCCGACACGGTCGAGCCAGGTCCTCTCTTCAACCTGGCCAACGCGCTGCCGGACATCATCAGGTGGGCAGCGGGTACGTGCGACATGACGGCCCCTGAATGCACCACTCAGACGTCTGCGACACCACTCCTAGCGGGACGGTTCGCTGTGAAGCCTGTGAACCAGGTGCAGATGATCTGGCCGTGCGTCCCGGACATCCTCTCTCTGCTGCAGGCTCAAGGACATGAACCACTAAAAATGAGGGCGCCTGTCTCCTCATTTGTGCCGGTGACGAAGGTCCAGGGACTGACGGACCAGACCTTCCCCCGGTTCCACCACTGGAGCAAAGTTTGTCCGCGGTTTTTGGTCTAAAAGCCGCCAAACTTGTGGGGAAACCCGCGACACCACCAGCACCTGCAGATCAGTTCTCTACAAAGATGCAGGACCGCATCCACAAGTGTGCTTCGCAGGTTGGTGCCACGGCAAATAACATCGCTCTCCTTGCGCTTGGAGTCGGACGGGAGCCGACACACGAGAACGCAGGAGCAGCTCTGGACGCCATCACCAACCTGTGCGGCGCACTGGCGACCTGCTCTGCGCGGATCACAGCGTGGGCTACGTTGCTCCAACGTCAGGTGTGGCTCAAGCTGTGCCCCACCATCACAGAGGAGATCAAGCGACAGCTTCTGGAGGGGCCGATCTTGATGCAAGGTCTTTTCGGCGAACACTACCAGGCTGTGCTCGACCAGTTGTGCTCGTCCACGGACGCGCTCGAGCAGGTGAGGAGGCACGCTGCTCCACCGCGGGCAGACCCTCAAGCTTCACACGGTCCGGTGCACCCTACGGAGCGGAGTAAGACGTACCACAGCGAAAAGAGGCTTTCATCCCCGTCAAAGACCTTCGCTGTGTCCCACACACCAGCTCCATCCAGAGGACACCCGACTCCCTATTTCCAGCGGGGAGCCTGGAGCTCCAGAGGCAGGGGTCGCCAGCAGACCTCATGGTCCAGCCAACACCAAGGTGCAAAGCGGGACATGAAAAAATGACGGTGTGCAGGGGACGTGTTCTGCAATGTTTTGGTTTCTGAAAATAAAGAATCTGTCTTTGAAAACAGTTTTTTATTCAGACACGCTGGTTTCCTCTTTTCAGAGGTCCGTGAACGCATCTCCAGGTCCGTGCGATACAAACAAAGCACATTCTTCCACACAAAGCCGAGCTTCAAGTGGTTTTGATGGTCCCCCTGTAACCACTCCAGCCCCGCCTCCCCATATGAAGACGGGGGCATGTGTACGTGACTGTCTGCAGGCATATAGGACGATGCACTGCACAGTCATGTCAGACAAACTTCTGCTTTTGTTAACACAGTTAACTGTCATGAGCCTGGCCTGGACAATTTAGTTCTGTAGTGGGCATGACCTTGTCCACTTTTAAGACACCTGTGTACTTTTGAACTGTTCCAGAGATGACCTTTACTGACCTCTCAGTAAAGCAAGACATTTACTACAAAATCATTCATTTAGCTATAATCTGATAACATAGTCACCAAAAAGAGACTATTTCTATCTTTGATTTTAGGCTGATGTGATCAAAAGAATAACTTTTGTCATTTTCATGATGTGTGCTTTTAAGCTGTGTTATTCTGTAAGAGTTAAACGGTGTTCACTGCTGTGTTAAAGGTGAAATCTCGGGTCACAGAGACCCGACTGTTTTGTTTAGAAATAAGAAGACAGTTTAATCCGTTGTTTCTCCTGAAAAGGGCTCCAGCTGCTCTGTCTTTTCCTAAACAATTTCCCTCTGCTCGGGCTGTAACCTTGGGTCGTGATAACGGCAAGTGAATTGCTCAACTGGTCCGTGGACCAATGAAAAAGAGACAAGCCTCACTCCTCTCTTTGATCCTTCTTTAAGTTCTAAGCTGTTGCTGGAACTACAGAGTCGGCAAGAGTCCGAGAGAGTTTCTGGGAGCTTCAAAGACATGAAGACGTCCCAGAGAGCTGAATGACCACCAGTCACGCGCTAAGGACTCGTCATCCAGCTGGGACTGATAACATGTTGTTATGGGTCCATTTCGAACGAGCGTAAGCTCAAAAACTTTGATTATTCCTCCCTGGAATAAGTTTATCTTGAAGTCAGAGGCCAGGAGCTGACATATTTTCTGATGACCAACGCGAAACCAGGAGACGTTGAAAACGTAAACGAATACCCTGCTCGAAGGTACTGTACTGGTTCCCACAAGGACCCGTGCATCTGAAAAGCTACAAGGTCTTCCCTCTTACCGGGCTGTCGTCGAAAGGTAAAGAGCTGTTTACAAAACGTACCTGGATTTTAGCAGAAGTCGGATGAGAAGTGTCACTCTGGTATCATGCTCACGATAATTTTCCTTTAAACCATCTTTCCTCTATTCCCTTCCCTCTCAATCTAAGCTGGAAACTATTTTAAGTTAAGGAGCCACAGACTAAATATGTTTAACATCTAGTATTTATGTCTGTTGTGTTAAATTTAAGTGTGCTGACGTATTTGAATTGAAAGAAAGTGAAATCATGTCAATCAAGTGTAATGGTGTTAATTTAGTTGATTCATTTTAAATAAATGATAGTGTCTCTTTGACATATCAAACTAAGTTAACGTGTCCATTGTCACTTTATAGCTCTGTTTATTTGTCCATCATAAAGATCACAGATATATTGAGTAAACTGAAAAAGAAAAGAATCCGTGAATTTACTATTCAATCTGAATAAGTAAATTAATTAAGGTAAAGAGGTCAGTATTAATATTGACCTCCTCTTAATCCCTTACAGTTCCAGCCAGGACATTTCGGTCTTTTTCTACAACGACTCAAGCCACAGGTAGTATCACTGACCCGTCTCAGAAAAGACATTTCTCATGCTCACATTAGTCAAACGTGTGTCAGTGCTGCCCCTGTGAGGCGACATACAGTAAACGTCCCTTTTCAGACCGGCCTCCCTTGGGCCAACGCGGACTCTGTCCACTTGGCGGCGGTAGAGGCCAAATTATGTCTCTTCAGGAAGCAGAACAAGATGGCTGCCCCCTTTGACAGATCACAGAGCAGTTTGGCTGCAATCTTGCTCTCTGAACAAATGGTTACGGCGTCTGGTTTGCAACGGTTACACTCTACAGTTTGCGATGACGCCACCCAGATTCAACTGAGTTTTGGAGACGAAGCTCTCGTCTCCTGCACAGGGGGCGGCGCTAAGATTGGAACTACAGGAACTTTTGGCGAAACACGTCATTTCCGGGGTCCCTCCCGACGACGAAATGAACGGGTTTTATTCAAAATATTTTCTCGTTCCAAAGAAATCTGGAGGTCTCAGACCGATTTTGGATCTGTCTTTTTTCAACGACTACATTATGAAACGTCCCTTTCATATGTTAACGTTGAAGCGCGTCCTCGAGAACGTGACGTCAGGGGACTGGTTCGTAGCAATCGATCTCAGAGACGCTTACTTCCACATACCGATCGTCCCGAAACACAGGAAGTTCCTCAGGTTTGCCTTTCAGGGAACCTGTTACGAGTTCAATCGCCTACCTTTCGGGTACGCGCTTGCGCCACGGACTTTTACAAAGGTAATCGAAGCAGCGTTACAACCGCTGCGTTCGAGGGGCTTCCGAATCATGTATTACATCGACGATCTGTTGCTTCTGTCTCGATCCAAGATGGAGGCAGCTACACAGACGGAGATTTTGGTGAGTCATCTGACCAGTTTAGGCTTCGCCATAAATTGGGAGAAAAGTTCTGTTTCACCAGCTCAACAGATACTTTTTCTGGGAGTCAACTTATGCTCGATAACAATGAAAGCGGTTCTGTCGAACCAGAGAATAGATTCGCTGACGTCACTCCTCCACCGCGTCAAGCCGCGCAACACGGTGTCGGCGATCACAATTATGCGGCTGTTAGGGATGATGGCCGCAGGCCACACGGTGGTGAAACTCGGTTTATTGAACATGCGGAAGTTGCAGAGGTGGTTTATTCGTCAGAGAATAGACCCTGCACGCAACAAAAGGCGCCAGCTCACGGTTCCCCAGTCTGTGAGGACAGACCTGGAGTTCTGGGGAAATCCCAGGACCCTGTCAGAGGGGGTTTCCCTGGGCAAAGTGACGTCACGACGGGCGGTCTTTACCGATGCCTCTCTTTCCGGTTGGGGGGGGGACATGTCAGTCTCAGACTGTGGGCGGGACGTGGCCACCCGGCACGTCTCTCCACATAAACGTGTTGGAGTTGTTGACGGTTCACAAAGTTCTGAAACACTTTGTGCACATGCTCCATCATCAGGATGTCCTCGTGCACACGGACAACAGCCGTAGCTTACATCAACCGCGAGGACGGGGTTCGATCAGCCCAGCTGTTGAAAACAGCCAGGGAGATGCTTTGCTGGGCTCACGTTCACCTCAGATCACTGAGGGCTGTTTACATCCCAGGTGTGCTAAACAGAGGTGCCGATATCAATCAATCAATCAACCTTTATTTAGTCAGGTAAATCTCATTGAGCCTCGAGGGCTCATTTTCAAAAGCGACCTGCTACAAACTAAAGAATGATGAACAGCAATGGTAGAATTTCCTTAAACAACAAACAACAGAAAAAAAAAAAAAAACGTAGGAGAGAAATAGAAAGTGAAATGCAAAGTATCAAAACTAGCAAAACACCATAAGGTAGATGTACAAAATCAAAAACAGGAACATATCTGCAATGGTTTTTGCCAGGTCAAAAACCTGAAAAAATATGTCGAGAGAGGGGCCTCTGGACAGAGATTGGACGTTACACCCGGACCTGGTGTCTCAAATCTGGTCCAGGTTCGGGAGGGCCGGGGTGGACTTGTTCGCGACGCGAGAGAATTCACAGTGCCCCCTGTTCTTCTCCCTGAGTCCCCTCGACACCCCACCATTGGGGGTGGACGCGTTTGCTCACAAACCATGGCCGAAGGTATTGAGTTATGCTTTCCCTCCTGTTCCTCTGCTATCCACACTGCTGGAAAGAGTACGAGAGGAGGGAGTGCCAGTCATTCTGATCGCTCCAGAGCGCGTGAACGCTCCATGGTTTCCGGTCCTGCAGCAGCTGTCAGGCCGCTCCTGGAAACTCCCTTGGAGAGACGATGCTCTCCTGCAGGCAGGGGGTGCAATAACGAGCCCCCGGTGATAGGTCAGCATCTGTGGGCCTGGATGCTGAACGACAACGTTTAGAAAACCTTGGTTTCTCTAAAGATGTCATTGGTACCATTCAGGGCTCACGTGCACAGTCTACAATAGCTGTTTACGCTTCAAAATGGGCAGCTTTTCAGCGTTGGTGTGTGGAGAGACATCTGGACCCATGTTCATGTCACCTGGGTCCAATTTTATCTTTCCTACAACTATTGCTAGACAGAAATTTGGCTTTCAGCACCATTAAAACATATGCTGCGGCAATTTCATCATGTCATGAGGGGTTTCATGATAGAACCGTGTTTAATCATCCCATAATGAAACGTTTTTTGAGGGGTGTTCGCCGTCTTAGGCCAGTTTCACGGTCCTTGGCTCCTCAATGGGACTTGGTTACTGTGTTGAACGCACTAACTAAGGATCCTTTTGAGCCTCTAAATGAGGTTCCACTAAAGTTCCTGTCATTTAAAACGGCTCTGTTGTTGGCTCTTACGTCAGCTAAAAGAGTAAGTGACCTTTCTGGACTGTCTGTTTCTCCTTCCTTCTTAAAAATACAAGGAGATGGGAGTTCTGCTGAACTTAGGCCTAATCCAACATTCACGCCTAAGGTCATAACGTCTTCATTCAAGTCCAGGATCATCACACTGGACGGGTTTTGCCTTCCTCCTCACTCTAAACCAGAGGAGGAGCAGCTCCACTTGCTTTGCCCGGTCCGAGCTCTCAGATGTTATGTAGAACGCACTGATGCAATACGTAAATCTGATAAGCTCTTTGTACATTTCAGAGAAGGCTCTCAGGGTCAACCTTTGACCCCTCAGCGGTTGTCGCATTGGTTATGTGAGGCCATCTCCCAGGCTTACAGTTCAGCTGGTCTACAGCCTCCCGAGGGCATTAAAGCTCATTCCACACGAGGAATGGCGACTTCCACTGCCTTGGTCAACGGTCTGTCGGTACAGGATATCTGCTCTGCAGCTTCCTGGTCGTCAGTAACTCCATTCATTCGTTTTTATCTGCGAGATGTCTCCAGCTCCTCTTTGACACATTCTGTCCTCAGGGTTGCAACGGAGTAAAAACTTTCATTATCAATAAAACTGTTGATTAAATGACACAGTCGTTTCTGTCTTTATTGATGGGCGATACCGTACAGCTGAGTCAGCCGAGTGTGTGGCTCTTGCTGCTGACTCTGTTTTTCTTCTGATGTGTTTTCACCATCAGTATCAGGTTGCGCACCTGCTAGTTCCTTCAGTAGGGTGGCGGTTGCCAGGTTGTTTTGGTTCCAGTCAGACCCAGTGAGGCATGGACCATATCCTGCTTCGCCTTTAACCCACTAGGGCGTGGCATAAAGGGCGACAGCCTGCATGAAATATAACATTGGTTACGTACTGTAACCCCAGATTATATGAATGCAGGCGGAGCCCTTTAAGCCCTTGGGCCTCCTGGCTCTTTTTGGTGATTTTTTTTTTACCTTATTGGGAGCCGATTCTCGGTCAGCAACAGAATAAATAGCAGAACGAGGCGGGGCCCACGGCAGGTGGGCGTGGACTAGAAGTCTTCAGTGATTGGTGCGAAGCGCGGGGGTAAACCCACTAGGGCGTGGCTTAAAGGGCTTGTGATCTGAAGATCTGCATTCATATAATCTGGGTTTACAGTACGTAACCAACGCTTCTCCTTCAACCCTGCCATGACCACCATTGTTGTTCAGTGTTCTCCTGATGGTGGACTCATGAACATCAACATTAATGTGTGAGAGACCTTCAGTTGTTAGAAGTTACCCTGTGATCCTTTGTGATCTCGCAGACTATTCTACACCTTGTACTTGGAGTGATCTTTGTTGGTCCACCACTCCTGGGGAGGGTAACAATGGTTTTGATGTTCCTTCATTTGTCCACAATCTGTGTGACTGTGGTTTGGTGGAGTCCAAACTCTTTACAGATGTTTTGTAACATTTTCCAGCCTGATGCTCTTTTTCTGAGCTTCTCAGAAATCTCCTTTGTTCCTCCATGATCCACTTCCACAAACATGATGTGAAGATCAGACTTTGATAGATCCTATTCTTTAAATCAAACAGGTCCACTCACACCTGATCATCATCCATTGATTGAAAACATCCTAGAGGTTCACATACTGTTACCACAAATATGTAATATTGGATAATTTTCCTCAATAAATAAATGACCAAGTTTTTTTCATTTACCCTTTATTTATCCAGGTAGTCTCATTGAGCCACGAGGACTCATTTTCAAGAGAGACCTGTTTAGGGAGCAGATGGTGGGAGTTAAGGGCCTTGCTCAGGGGCCCAGAGTGGGGCGAATGAGGATGGAGGCAGGTGTGGGTGTTTCACCTTTTTCCATCCACAATTTTTGATGTTGTCGGAGCCGGGGATTGAACCGGCAATCTTCCGATCACAAGCCCATCGTCTCTAACCTCTGCGCCACCACTCCCCCATAGTATAATATTTGTGTCTCGTTTGTTTAACTGGGTTCTCTTTATCTACTTTTAGGACTTGTGTGAAAATCTGATGTTTTAGGTCATATTGATGCAGAAATATAAAAAATTATAAAGACTTCACAAACTTTCAAGCACCACTGTATGACAAAAGTATTGTCATTGTGTAATCAGTGAGTACAATATCTATACTGCAAAGAATTGCACCAAACTGCATGAACTGGTTGTTGAACTGTTTCATTCAAATGGACCTTTGCTGCCTTAAACGCCTAAAGGGGAGAGTTGTGAGAAGCAAGATGACAAAACATCCATCCATCATCTTTATTCACTTCCACCTTTTCAGGTCACAGGGGTCACTGGTGCCCATGTCCAGCAGTCGCTGTGTGAAAGGCTTAGGACACCCTGGACAGGTCTCCAGTCCATCACAGGGACACCTGGACAGGTCTCCAGTCCATCACAGGGACACCTGGACAGGTCTCCAGTCCATCACAGGCCTGACAAAACAGAAAAATAAAAAATAAATACAGCGTTAAAAAAAAAAGTGGGTTTATTGCAACTGATGTCATCACCCAAATATTCCACAAATGGTTTGCATGTTTTCCTGACGATGTGTAACCTGATCTGAGAACAGGTCATTCAGCAGCAGCAGGGTAGAGTGGCGGTTACCATGGACACCTCACAACACAAAGGTCACTGGTTCAAATCTCTGTTGGGACTTCTCTGAGCAGAATTAGCTTTCACACTTTTTGTTCGTGAAATATCTCATGAGCCACAAGATACGTTTGATTGAAACTCTTAAAATGTAATTGCTGAATAAATACCTACCATGAACACCTGTTAGTAAATCCAGTTTTAAGATGACTGCCACAGCTAAGAGGCCTAAAGGCTGAGTTAGACTTGCGCCTTGGTCCGCAGGCTGGCGCGCGCGCGCTGCGCGTGCACTGTGCCGTGCGGCGAAATGCGTTTACAGTGTCGCCTCTGTGTTTATAGTTGTCCCACGGCGGCGCATGGCAAAGTGCTGTTCTTTTACGGACCAGCAGGAGGCAGTACCCTCTAAAACCTGTGCATATGTTGCAAGAAAGGTGTAGAAGAAGAAATCTACCGTAGAAGAAGAACTGTTTGAAATCACACAACAAAAACAAATAGCTTTCCGCTCGCGTGCTGAACTGTTGTCTTTATTTGCGGTTTTAATGCATGGAGTCAGCGGAGGAGAAAGCGATCACGTGACTTTTGGCGAAAAAACAAAAGAAAAGTCCGACTCCAGATCAGGAACGAAGGAGAATTTAATACATTTTGTGTCACAAAACATTCCTCCATGCGTCGCGACTCCGTCTCCACGACCACAGCGGCGCAAACAGCTGCAGGCTCCGGCGTGAAGAGGGTGAAGGCTGTCGGTGGGGACCTGTCAATCAAATCGTAGCGCCCACCGCGCGCGCATAGGCTTGCGGAGTTTCAAAAATTCAGAGGTGCACGACACGCGCTAATCCCACGCGCGGGGCCAACGCGCAGGGGCGGGGACTGTGAAATTGCGTCACTTTTGGAGCGCGCACCCTCGCGCGCTGCGCGACGCATCAAGTATGAATCTAGCTTTAGCAAACATAAAATCACATCTGAAAAAATCCAAAAGGCTTTTTGGTGAGAAAGCCTTTTGGATGAAAGGCGAAACGTCTTCTGCTACAAATAAAGTCCAGTTGCTTCTGTATTGAACTTCTTTTTTGATTTTGTCATGTCCTGGATGACTGAGAATCTTCACAACCAATAATACATGACATATCATTGGGCACGTGTCATTGATATGTTAAACGGTAGTTAAAAGCTTCCGTAACAATCTATCTGTATGCAGCACTGGTTTATTACATTCACTCCAGCAAATTATTGCATAATTAATACTTCTGTACTTACTACTAATACTTGAACAGGTTTTGTTTTGTTATATATTCTATAACATGTTTTTAATACAAAACCAACTGTTGTACAAAGTTTGTTGTACATTTATTGAAATATAAGCATCAGAGAAATTTGGATATGTTCTTTATGCTTAAAAAATCAAAATACATTGATGATTTTATTGTATTAAACAGTATGGTGGTGTCTAAGCGCAGAATACCAAAAAATGTAGACTACACCACTGGAAGTATGTGCCCAATGACTGCAGAAAGTATGGACATAAAAAACAGACACTAAAGAAGGAAAATAGAAAAAGTAGATTCAAAAGTATTGAATGAAAAAAAATCTATCTGCAGATTTTGTCTTAAACAAAAGCTCTCGTCAAATAAGCATACAAATTGTTTTTAATGTTTCCACTGGAAATATTTAACAGCTTTTAACTGAAAAAATAAAATAAAAAATCTTTGTGAATTTCCTTCTTAGTTCCTGAGATGAGACGTTGCACCAAACAGCTCAGTTCTTTTCATCTTTCCATTTATTTTGAATGGGACTATTACTCAGGCACACAGAATGCTGCTAATTCTTCCTGGTGCTTCAAAAGTGTGTCTTCTCCCCATTACAGAAAGCTATTAAAATAACATTTGAGAATTATAATTAAAAATAGTGAGCTGGTAGAAGAAGCACATTAACTCCTACTCCCTCAACATGAAATATTTCCCCTGTCATCCCGAGCTGACAGGCAGCGTGGCATCCTGCTGTGCCAGACGGTGAAATGATGACTCTGTCACATGCAGGAAGCCCCCACTTCCAAAAAAACAAACAAAAAAAAAAAAACAGGGAGGAGATGATGGAGAGATGGCAGAAAAGTGCAGAGGTTTATTAATGGTGGGGATGAGTTGCTACTTGGGCTGCTTGTCAGGTACAGCTGTTCCAGACTCAGGCGACTCCAGACATCATCTCCTTGAGACAAAGTCACCGGCAGCATGCAGCAGCTGTTATCTCTGCCTGTCTGCAGCCATGTCTCACTCTGTTCTTCAGAGCTAATTACAAATCATTCCTGCTCTCATGCCTCCAACCACAAGGCATGATGTGTTGCATCATACACATTCAACTTTAAGAGAATGTCTTTTTCTTCTTCTTTTTTTTTTTTTTAGCTCGAGAGGCTATGGCTCATTTTCATCATGCAAATGAGGGCTGCAGGCAAAAGAGGAAGGCAGTTGCTATCGTCAGGCTGACAGAGCGAAGTGGAAAACGTTGTGC
Source organism: Garcialebias charrua (assembly GCA_038048925.1). NCBI lineage: Eukaryota > Metazoa > Chordata > Actinopteri > Cyprinodontiformes > Rivulidae > Garcialebias > Garcialebias charrua. Next base: position 46,267 of record JBBPBX010002554.1, read on the forward strand.
AACTCATATGGAGACCAACACAGTCCCCTTGTGTGTGCCACTAAAGGGAATGAGCCAAAACAAGAGTGGGGTGGTTCTAGGAGCTCTGACGTTGATGACCTTCTTCACATGTCACCATTGTCTCTGATGCAAAGAGTGCAGCCACCAAGCTGGAAGGGACTGGGGCAAGGGCGTAACTTTAGGTCTAACATTGGGGGGGTTATGCTCTCTACCTATTTATTTATCTATCGAATAAATAACTTTTTTTTATGATTCAGGATATTTTAGGGTTAAAATATATTGTAATGCTTTTACTGTGATTTACTTAACTTTCCTGTTTTCTCTGTATTTATTCTGCTCCTTTTTTGTTCCACATAGGTTCAACAAGTAAGAAAAAAACTCACTATTTTTCTGCATTTTTTTCAGCCATAACACATATTTTACATTTTTAAGATTTATTATATAACATACCTCAATTTCACAATTTTCAAAGAGTGTGTATTTACCTGGTTCACTACAGTTTAACTAGGAAAAATTACAACAAATGATTCAAATACAGCCATAATATTATATTTATTATTATATTATATATTTATATTATATAATATTATATAATATTATATTTCGGTCCTGTGTATGTCCTGTACAGTACATATTGCAGATCTGACAATAAAGTTGACTTTGACTTTGAATATGACAAGAGCAGAGTAAAACCCTGCCTGCATGTCATCTTCAGCAATTATGCTTAAATGTTCACTTGCAGGCAGTTTCAAGGCGATTACCGTAATACCCCCAAAACAGCCAAAAGGCGCACTTTGTTTTCTTTCAAACACCGTTTGAATTTTTCTGATAGCCCAAACCGTTGCAGAGTTACGGTAATGCAAAGTTAGCGTGTGGAAAACGTGTCCCCGGCTGCTGCTGGAGGGGGGAGGAGGAGGGGGAGGCTGAGAACAGAACAACAGCTTTTACGCAGAGAGAGAGCCGTCTCTGCCGAAACGCGCTCCTCCGCGCACCTCCAGTTAATCCGGGAGCTTGAAATGATGCCATTTTATTGGGGGGGTTATATTGACTGGATCCAATTATTGAGGGGGTTAAATCCCCCCCATCCCCCGTGTAAATTACGCCTATGGACTGGGGCACAGACACAAGAGCACAGAGAACTTCACACCATAAGTCGAGACTGCTGGTGATAATTTCACAGATTGTCCCTGCAGAGAAAACATCACGCAACATTAGTGACATGCGGTAATGGGCAGAATCATCTGTGGGATGTCTATAGATAGCTGATATGACGTCTGCTTTTTAAAACAGATCTCGACTTTAGTGTTGAAGCAGAGAGAGAGAGGCAGAGCCTCCAAAGTGACAGAACAACTGTCTTCCCCTTACTTGTCTTTCACAATGTTTTGAAGTTGTTCAAGTATGTTGGCATATTTTTTGAAACATTTTTACTTGATTCAAAACATGAAGAAATACATTGTAAATTCATGCTCAATAATCCAGGTACCAAATCCAATAATTCTCAGTCGGGTCATCTGGACAGTTTCTTTAGAGACGTTTCACCCTCCGTCCGGAGGACCTCATCAGTCAGAGGAGTTCCAGCAAACTGTTTCCCCACCAAGCAGTAAACACCTTAAGTGGACCAACCAGTTTGCTGGAGCTTGACCCACTTTTGCTGTGGCTGCCTGCCTGGGAGGAGTTGATGAGGGACAGGACAGCCCCCCAGAAACCATCTTGGCTCCAGCAAACTAGTTGGTCCACTTAAGGTGTTTACTGCTTGGTGGGGAAACAGTTTACTGGAACTCCTCTGACTGATGAGGTCCTCCAGATGGAGGGCGAAACGTTTCTAAAGAAACTATCCAGATGACCCAATTGAGAATTATTGGATATATTGTAAATGGTATGTCATGTGGTGTAAATGCAATGCTCATGATGCATTCCCATTGTATATTATGCGTATGTAGTTGAAATGTTCAAAACGTCAAAGTACTACATGTATAATGTATGCATGCTGTGTTGCTGTGGCATTGATGCCAGCATGTTTTCATTGATGTGGCGCTTTGCTCTGGTCTGATATGTGACGATGCAACATATCTGCTGTGTTCACCAGCATCTTCTTGTGCGCTGGCTGAGACCACACCACAACAACAACATATTCAAAGATAAGGACACGAAGATGAGAGGTTGAGTCAATCTAGAAGCTGAATCTTATCAGAAGAGTCTCATGGTTGGTGGCTAGGAAGAAGGAGAGTAAGAGTAGGGGTTCTGTCTTACTGGGCCAATATCTTAGAACCGTTCAGATAGGTGAGTAGATTTTGGTAGGGTAAGGTAGGATAAAGGATGACAGCTAGTCTGTCGATGGATTTTAAACAGACAATGTTGACTTGACCTCCCATGTATAGCCCTATTCTAAATTTTGTTGAAGATGAGCAAAAGACAGGTGACTTGAAATGAGTTAATTTAGCTGTAGAAGAAGAAAATGGATGGGAGGGTAAGAGTGGAAAAGTTTTAGACTATGATGTACGCATGATGGTGTAAGCATGATGCCATGGTGTGTTTTGTTCTTACATGTGTCATTGTTCACCAGCATATTCTTGTTTCAGTTCTCCTATGAGACTGTGGTAACATCAGTCTCCTGTCAGCTCATAGCCATGGTCTGACCTACAGTTTTCTGGGTCTTGTTGTTGTTCTTCCCATCTCTGTTTCTCTTATCTGGTTATTTGTTTTCCATTCTCCTGGTGTTCCGTGAGTTCCAAACCAAATCCACAACAGCAGCTTGGACATCATTCTCTTCCAGGTCCATGTTTGTTAATCAATGAGTAGTAAGAAATGTTGGTCTTTGACTAGTACCTGTACATGTACAGACATAGTATGCAATCAGTACCAAGTAAAATGTTGTATATACATTGCTGGTACTCTTACAACATCATGTGTATGGGTTGCCATTTGTAAAGTTGCACTGTGAAAAATTAACAGCAATATTTTGGTTTATCTAGCCTTTCGAAATATGTTTTATTCATACATTTATAAATGTCATAATTTCAAACTAAATATTTAATTTACAAACTAAATATTTAATTTACAAACTAAGTATTTAGTTTACATATTAAATATTTAAGTAAATATTTAACTTGCAAGTTAAATATTTAGTTAGCAAGATAAATATTTAGCTCCACACTAAGTATTTAGTTTACAAACTAAATGTTTATGTCCAGGATAAATGTTCAATTTATAAACTAAATATTTAACTTGTAAGTTAAATATTTAGCTAACAAGTTAAATATTTAGGTCCAAGCTAAATATTTAGTTAGCAAATTAAATATTTATTTTGGAACTTAAATGCTTAGCTTGGAAAATAAATATTTAGGTTTGAGCTAAATATTTAGTTAACAAATTAAATATTTAGCTTAGAAATTAAATGGTTAGTTTTGAAAATAAATATTTAACTTGGAAATTAAATATATAAATTACACCTAAATATTTAGTTCACTAACTAAATATTTAACTTGCAAGTTAAATGTTTACTTAAATATTTAGTTTGCAATCTAAATATTTAGTTTGGAACTATAACATTTATACTTTGTAAATGTATGAATAACATGGTGAAAATATGACAGAACATTTTTTTCTTATGAAAAACTAAATAAACCAAAAATATTGCTGTTAATTTTTGACAGAGTAACATTACAAATGACACTCCATACACGCATACTCCAACAATGCAATTTATACAAACAGAACTCAAAAACACAAAGGAACATGTTAGTGGTACATACCGGTAACTCTAAGAGTATGGAAATAAGAACATGGTATGGTAAGAAATACAAGCAATGTCAACATTTATAACAAATAAAGCACAAGTATCCCATACTGTAATACCATGGCAGTGCAGACAGAGCGTTTGCGTACAGTTACATGAGATTGTTTAATGATATTATTGGGTCAACATTACTGCTGAGTAATTGCTATCTAATTTTTGTTATCACAGTGTACAGTACATTTCAACCTGGAGAGACTCACAAAACGAGAGAGAAAATACAATTAAAATGTTTTATTGATTAAGGTTTCTTTGGCGCTCGGGCCCCGGCGGAGGGCATGCATGCCTGACTGCTGAGAGCTTGAATGTCCGGCATAGGGAGATAGATTATGGATATCTACCCCCCCGGGACCCGAACCCGGTGGCGGTGTCGGGACAGCAGACGTCCAACCCAACCCACCGGTACGTGAAGGACGGCCAGCCAGCGGCCGTCGGCCCCGAACGACCCAGACAAACACCAGCGCAGAACTCCCATCCTGAGCAAGCACGAAGCGACAGTGGGAAGGAAAAACTCCCTTGAGAGGAAGAAACCTCCAGCAGAACCAGGCTCAGGACAAGCGGCCATCTGCCATGACCGGCTGGGTCGCAGGGAACAGGAAGCAGGAACGCACACAGCAGCAGGACCAAGACGGAGGCGAGCAGGACAACCCCAGGCGGCGGAGGCGGGACGAAGAACAGGGGAGAACCGAGGAACCAGAAACCCCGGGAGGAGACGGGGAGGTGGAGGGAGGCGACTAGACTGGCAACGGGCAAACAGGAAGAGCTGAGGAAAGGGGCGCCTTATATCCAGGTGGACAGTTGAGTGATTCGATGCAGCTGTGAGTCCTGCCATTGTTGAATTTGCGTCTTCGACTTCATGTGAGGTTTCTGTTACATTTTCAAAGTTGCTGTGTTCGTGCAACAAAATTTGTGATCAGACCAATGGCATGGAAAATGTTAGAGAAGTTGTTCATAAACTTTCAACTTTTGACCCAATAAAAGTTGCAGCGACTTGTGTGACCCCAACTATTGTTGGTTAAGTATACAAACATAGTCGACAAGCCAACACCAAAGATCATTATCTACCAATCTAATCTTTTTTTGTCTGAAAAACTTGTAGGAGCCAGCTATCATTCTCCAGACAGCAGTTCAGTAAGTTGCATAATATCTAGATATTAATACCCCCCTTTTTTTTTCCTGCAGTGAGAGAAGAGGCCAGCTGTGAACAAGGACAGATCTGGGGCCTCATGTATCAACCGTGCGCACGCACAAAAACATTGCGCACGTCACTTTCCACGCAAAGTGGCGTATGTATCAAATCTGATATGAACGGGAATATCTGCGCTTCCACGTACAAATCCACGGCTGCTCCCCTGCTTGCGTACGCACGTTTCTGTGGTTATATTTCCTTTGGCGACACTTACAGGTGATTCTGAGAAACTGTGTCCATGATGTGAAAACAATCATTAATCCCACCAAACACACATGATTAACGATTATTACATCCACATGGACGCAATTAGATGAGTGGATATAAAAGCATGCGCCAAATAGTGGCAACGATATTGACAACACTGAGATGTGATTTCTTTAAATAAGAAGTTAACCAAGCTGTACCAATATGCCTACGTTTAGGTCAGTGTGTAGAGCGCTTGCCTTTAGTTCCAAAGGTCATGAGTTCGAATCTCGCATGGTACAATGTTTTTTTTTTTTTCGTTCCAGATTTAAATACACATGACAACTATTTACAAAACAAGAAATCGTCTGCTTCCTTTCATTTCATGTATTGTTCTATTTCTTGTTGTTTCATTAAATAGTTTTCCTGTGTTCTTTAAATCTGGAATAACAAAATAAAAAAAACGTTGTACCATGCGGGAGTCGATCTCAGGACCTTTGGGACGAAGGGCGAGCGCGCTCACCACTAACCTATACAGGCATATAAGAGCAGCTTGGTCAACTTTTTATTTAAAAGTGGATGGTTTGTTTTGCGCTGCGCGTGCCAAATAAAGCCTTTTTCCGTGCTTCTCTGCCTCACTCAGAAGTGATTCCTGTTCACAGTCCGTGAAGTTCCTCTTTTTTCCACGTTCCGACATGATTTGCAATGGAGCAGAGACGACATTCCTGTCGTGCATGGCATATTTAAATGACTTTGCATATTTATACAGAGGCGTGTCAAAGGCGGAGTCGGCCACTCTCTCATGTGCGCTGAATTCCACGTTGATTGTGTTGTACATAAGGAATGTGCGTGGTTTCCGGTGTACGCACAGTTTGATAAATCTGGATTTTTTTGTGCGTGGACACTTTTCTGGATTTGTCCGTACGTGACTTTTCAGTGAGAAATCTACGCAAGTCTTTGTACATGAGGCCCCTGGAGCATGCTGTTCCTTTGTGCATGCAAGGTCCCAGTCAAGCGCTTGTGATCTCCAACAGTAGACCCAATTTAAAGTCCACATGTGGTGAAGAGATTCTACTGCAGTCACCTTACACTCAAAGGGAGGGCAGGGAAACCTGGAACAGCAGATTCTTTACTTGATCTACCATGAATCTGCACAAATGATTTGTCAGGATCAAGCATTTTCAGTGTTGGGTTTTATTTTCATGTTTGTTTCTTATAGTGTTTAGTTTTCTTTGTGTTAAGTTTGATCATTGTCCCCTTGTGTTGCCAGCCACCAAACTTTTCTTCAGTCAGTTTGCTACTTTTTCACAAACTCTCACCTGTTCTCATATAGTCCAGGTGTCTCCACTTCCTCATCAACCCCTGTCTATTTCTTCTGTCAGTTTTCGTTCACTCAGCAGTCAAGCATTATTGACTCTCAAGCCCTGTCCTGTCCTCCTCGTGCCTCCTTGTGGTCCTCTGTGATCTGTCCTGACTAGTTTGGTTTAAATGAAGTCTTTAGTTAGTTTTTTTTTTGTTCTCTCTGGGCCAGCCTTCATTTTTATGTCCAACCTCCTGCTAACTGTGACATTTTTCAAATGCTGCATTGACAAACAGCAGACTTCCTTCTTTTGCAACAATTCTGCAGAGGCTCCGAACTCAAGGCCTTTTTAAATCTTATAAACCCAGTTTCTTCAATAAATAATACTAGCTTAGGGTGGGAGAGGAGATTCTTTCAGCTCACTGCCCATGTGTTGTGATTTAAATTTCAACTGTTTTTCACAAAAAAACAGTTTTCCAGGTAGTTCAAGTCCCCAACGTGTGTTTGTAAAAATGGATTCAAAACAATGTACTGTATGTGTACACTTGCAGAGTAGCTTGGGCTTCTTCCTTACAAAATACACCAGATTACAAGCATGTGCTCATATTTCTTCAAAGATCTGCTACAGAACCAGCAGTGAGAGAAATATTTACCATAAAAAGCAGAACAGCATCAACCGTTGAAGTAACATCCGTCTGAGTTTAGCACAGTCACAGCTGTCTTTCAGTTCAGCGAAGTCTAAAATAACGTAGTGTAGAAGGCATTGGTGCACATGAGAAACGTGTGGCACTCACCTCCATTTTCTGCAAGTACATGGAGCAGGTGGCAGTGGAGGAGTTTATTACCATGGAGGGGGAGTTTGGATCCATTACAGTTTGCCTATCGGCTGCAGCACATCCCAATCATCCCAATCAATGTGGAATTGAGTGCACATGAGGGAATATCCGACTTCTCCCTTGACAAGCCTCCATTTAAACATGCAAATACTGTAGATTTAAATTGGCCCTACACTTGAGGAACCTCCTCTCTACATTATCGAAAAGTACATCTACACATGGGAAAGAGAGGAACTTCACCGAATGCAAGTTGGAGACGCTTCTAAATGAGGTCTAGGCACGCAAAAGCATTCTGTATGGCACACTGTCCTCTGGCATTAGCACCAAGTGCAATAGGAGTGAGTGGAACAATGTTTGCAAATCTGTAAATGCTGTGGGGTCAGAGAATTGAAAAAAGATAGTCAGACATACTAGGGCAATGAAATGAATTAACTCGCCAAGAAGCCACCCATCCCGCACCATGCCAGCTTGTAGTTTGTTCCCAACAGGCTGTTTATTAGAATGAATGAATCGTGGGTTGAACCAGGCCACCCCACCACAATGTTGGTCAGGTGCTTTTGAGCATCACACATAATTTGCACATTGTTACGTTTCTGCCTTTCTGCTATTGTTTTCTGTCTTCATGTTTTATTTTTAGCCCTCTGCTCATGATCAAGCTTTGCTCTTGTCACTCTAGGCCACACCCCCTTTGCTCCTCCACAGTAATCAGCCTTCATCTCATGCACCTGTTCTCCTTTCTATTTAAGCCTCAAGTTTTCTCTCACTAGCTGCCAGATTATCAAACGCTATTTGAAAGTAGATGTCTAGCATCCATGCCATACCCTCGACTGCCTGTCTTGTTTTGAACCCACACTAGTCTCTTGGGTTCCTTGCCTTGTCTACCCCTTTCTGGATTTGGATTCTGATCTCTGCCCACGGTATCAATTCTGCTTGTTATTATGACTACAATTCTTGGATCACGTTTTGGACTTGGATTTGGATTTCTGCTCTATGGTTCTTGACCCCTGCCTGCTCAACTGGTCTTCGCCACCGTACAATCCTGAAAATCACACTCTGCATAATCCTCTCTCGCAGCTGCAGTTCCCTCACAGTGCATGACATCAGCCTCAACAACTCTTTGAAGGAGTCCCTCTGTTACCAGACTAAGAAGGTTAGTGATTTTCACTATAAAGCTCAGAACCTTCACAGCAAAGCCATGTTTACTAGTCTCCCTATTTCTACAGACTGGACATGCGCCTGGACCCAGACGTCCACCAGCAGCATTATTTCAGTAAATCGTTTACAGTAGTCCCTCCCTACACCAGCCACTAGGGAGCACAAGCCAGTGTATCTCTTGTGCCGGTCCCAAGCCCGGGTAAATGGTGAGGGTTGTGTCAGGAAGGGCATCCAATGTAAAACACTTTTGCCAAAACCATAATGTGAGTTCATCAAAATGAAACCATACCAGATTGGTTGAGGCCCGGGTTAACAATAACTGCCACTGGTGCTGTTGACAAACAGGGTGCTGGCAGAAATTGTGCTACTGTTAGTCGAAGACCCAGAGGAGGGAAACGTGTCAGGAGACAGAGGGAGAAGAGGAAAGTCAAGAATGTAGGACTGAGGGTTGCAACTCTAAATGTGGGGACAATGACAAGCACAGGTGACATGATGCAGAGAAGAAAGGTAGATGTTTTATGTGTCCAAAAGACCAAGTGGAAGGGCAGCAAGGCTCGCAGCATTGGAGCAGGGTTCAAACTGTTTTACCATGGTGTGGATAGAAAGAAAAATGGAGTAGGGGTGGTCCTGAAGGGGGAGTTGGCAAAGAATGTAGTAGAAGTGAAGAGAGTGTCAGATAGGGTGATGTGTCTGAAGGTAGAAGTAGAAGGTCTGATGCTAAACATAGTACTGTAAGTGGTTATGCTCCACAGATTGGATGTGATGGGGAGGAGAAAGATTCATTTAGGAAAGATCTGAATGAAGTGATAGAGAGTATTCCCAGGGAAGAAAGAGTAGTGATTGGAGCAGACCTGAATGGACATGTTGGTGAAGGAAACAGAGGGGATGAGGAAGTGATGGGTAGGTTTGGTGTCAAGGAAAGAAACCAGGAAGGACAGATGGTGGTGGATTTTGCCAAGAGAATGGAAATGGCTATAGTCAATACCTATTTCCAAAAGAGGGAGGAACATAGAGTGACCTATAAGAGTGGAGGAAGGAGTACACAAGTCGACTACATTCTGTGTAGAAGAGGAAACCTGAGAGAGATTGGAGACTGTAAAGTTGTAGCAGGGGAGAGCGTGGCCAAACAGCATCGGATGGTTGTGTGTAGAATGACTGTTGTTGCGAAGAAGAGAAAAAGAGTAAAACCAGAGAAGAAGACCAAATGGTGGAAGCTAAAGAAGGAAGAATGTTGTGAGAAATTCAGAGACGAGCTGTTAAAGGCTCTGGGTGGTAAGAAAGAGTTTCCAAGTGACTGGGCTACTACAGCAACAGTAATTAGAGAGACAGGTAGGAAGGTACTTGGTGTGTCATCTGGACAGAGAATGGATGATAAGGAAACCTGGTGGTGGAATAGTGAAGTGCAGGATGCATGTTCAAAGAAAGAGATTAGCCAAGAAGAAATATGACAGTGAGAGGACTGAAGAGAGGAGACAGGAATATAAGGAGATGGGACATAGAGCAAAGAGGGAAGTAGCCAAGGCAAAGTAGAAGGTGTACAATGAGTTGTATGGGAGACTGGACACTAAAGAGGGCGAGAAGGACTTGTTCCGATTGGCAAGACAGAGGTCAGGCTGGAAAGGATGTGCAACAGGTTAGGCTTATTAAAGATAGGAATGGTAATGTTCTAACAAGTGAGGAGAGTGTAACAGGAAGATGGAAGGAGTACTTTGAGGAGCTAATGAATGAAGAGAATGAAAGAGAAAGAAGAGTAGAGGTCATAGAAACTGTGACCAGGAAGTGGGAAAGATTAGTGAGGGTGAAGTCCGGAAAGCTCTGAAAAGAATGAAGAAGGGGAAGGCAGTAGGACCTGATGACATACCAGTGGAGGTTTGGAAATGTCTTGGAGAGATGGCAGTGAGGTTTTTGACTCAAATATTCAATGGCATATTGGAGGGTGAGAAAATGCCTGAGGAATGGAAAAGTGTGCTTGTGCCCATTTTTAAGAACAAGGGTGATGTACAGAGTTGTAGCAACTACAGAGGAATTAAATTGATGAGCCACACGATGAAGATCTGGGAGAGAGTTGTGGAAGGAAGACTTAGACAAGAGGTGACTATCTGTGAGCAGCAGTATGGTTTCATGCCAAGAAAGAGCACCACAGATGCCATCTTTGCTTTGAGGATGTTGATAGAGAAGTACAGAGAGGGTCAGAAAGAACTCCATTGTGTCTTTGTGGATTTAGAAAAAGCATATGACAGGATGCCGAGGGGAGGAGATGTGGTATTGCATGAGGAATATACCTGTATATTTTTTTTGTCAGACTTCTTCAGTCAGACTGAAGAAGTCTGACTCTTTCGAATTAAAGATAAAACTTTTCTAAATTTTTTTATTTTTTAACCCATCCAGAGGATCAAACTTAACTTTTGTAAAATTTTCTACCTGGATTACTGAGCATGTATCAGGTTAATTATTGCATGTACTGTACTTCCACAACCTTTTGGAGTCAACACATTTCAAAAAGACCACCACAGCTTATCGACTTCAGCCAACATACAAACGAAATCTAGTTTACTGTATATACATATCTATAATTTATTATCTTCACTATTCTTTATCTTAAAATTTACAAATTACATTATCACAGTATTACACAATGCTGAAATATTTGAATGTTTTTTCCAATTTTAACAAAAAATAAAACGTTCTGGTGAACTTTCAGTCTCTGCATCAAACATCCTCCTGATCACTGAAGCTCAGCCGTGGTCCTGTAGACTCAAAGGCTTTCTCCTGCTGAAGCTCACTGCGAGAAGAGAGCTGCATCAAAAAGACACAGAGCACAGCTGCCTGAATTTGAAATGGTCTGTTTGGCTCCTTATGTGTAGCTAAGAATGAAATCATTTCAGCAACTGATAGTATGACACTGCTTTATTTTACTGTTTTTATTATTATATTCATGTTTCATCATCATACATAGGAAAGCCATTTAGTAAAGTTCTCTAAGGTTTAGCAATCTTGGTGGTAGTGCTGAAGTTATGTCAATCACTAAATGTACAAATACACTGCTATCATATTTACGGTGTTCAAACTGCATATGTGAGTTACATCACTTTGTTCCTCTTGTTGATAAAGCTTTCTCAAGTTTGCAGCTTAAAACATCATCAACGATTAGTAGAAAAAATAAAGAACTACAGGCACTTTCAGACCAAAACGTTCAAAAGACTGATGGAGTCATGCTAATAAGTGTCCTACCTTTATCAGCTTTTCTTCTGATTTCATTTACAGATAGTTGGGCCCTCCCTTCACAACTGATGATGACTCTGCTTTCATGACCTATTAGAAATTACAAATTTGAGAAATGTTGGTGCTGCTACACTCTCAGTATTTATTAAGTTCAAGTCAGTTTAATTACAGAATGCCAATTTATGACAAAAATCACATAAGCTATGCACTGTACAAGGAAAAAAAGGCTTTTCAGTCCAAACCAAATCCGTATTCAAATTCAGCTCCATTCAGTTCATTCCACAGACAGTACATAATGCCAATTAGAAAAACGTTATCTATGGAGTCAAGCAGCATGCATCCAATCTTGATTTCATCACAATCCCTCATCATGAGTAGCACAATGGCAATAGTGGAAAGGTTAGATTTCTTTTTAACAGGCAGAAACCTCCAGCAGAACCAGGCCCAGCCATCTGCTCCAACCATCTGGGGTTAGACGGGACCAGGTGTAGTTTCTATGGTAAGAAAAAAAAATATGTTAAGAAAAGCAATAATGTCATTGAGAAAGAAAGTAGAGAAAAAAGATAGCAGCAGAGCAGAAAATGTCAGTTTGTTCTTTAGCATTTGAAGCCTAAAGCAGCATAACTAAGGGATAGTTCAGGAAACCCAAGCCAATCCTAACTAGAGGATTGATCAAAAAGGGGTCTTAAAAGTAGACGAGGTGTCAGCCTCACAAACAGAAACTGAAAGTTGGTTCCACAAGAATCTTGCACATGACCAAAACCATCATGGACCAGTCACCTTAGAGAGATTACTTTTGTGTACAGGGGTGTCACAGGTGACTCCTTTAACTGTAATGATCCTATTCTGATTCAAGAACTACAAAACAGCCATTTATTATACTTCACTGAACTACAACCATTGGCAGTTTCTTCAGTGTGGACTTGCTATAGCCCAAAATCTTCTTAAAATTTTTGATAGAGGTCATCCTGACCAACAAACTTGCGTTTTAAGCCTTAATACTGTACTCTGATAATAAATCTCAAACCAAAACACATAAATTCATGTTTAATTTTAAGCTCTTCACTCTATTTTGTATAACTGTACTGTAACAAAACATATAGTAATGAGGAAAAACAAAAAAAAAAGTGCGACCTCACAATTGATCGAATCATCAGAATTACTGTCAAATTACAAAACAGATGTCGTGCTCTGCTCTATTATGTCATCTCAGAGGAGGAAAATCTTCCCAGGGCCAAGCTGCTGTTTCTTTATACCAAAAAATTTAGTCAGCCTCATCTTTGTCTTGAGCATTTCAGAAAAGAAATAGAAACGATCTTATTGGCTAGATTAGAGTAATCTTTGTACTGATGGCCTCAGGGCTGTATTGACAGCTTGTGTAAACTAGTCTACGTGGTACAGCTGAGTAAGACTGAAAAGTCAAAGAAACAACTCTTTAGCAACTTTCCTCAGCCCCTTTCCATGACCTCATTTGAAAACAATGAAGTTAAGAAAAGGTGGTAAGAAAAAACCTGCAGGACTTTGCTAAAAAAACTTTTACATTAAGCTTTGATGTGTCAGCAGTTCTGTCTGAAATTAAATGATTTACAATTTTTTTTAAACAAGTCACCATTCTCATTACAGACATTGTTTTATTTTAAATACCATATGCTTTTATTGTTTAACTCCTACATGTCCTCAGACAATGTTTAGGACAATGTAATGTCTCAAACAGAGCTGACATGCAGGTTATCACCACTGGGTGACTTGGAGTTCAATGTCATCTTCAAAGACAAGTCGGTGTATAAAGGGGGGTGAAGACTGAACTGTTAGTAGGCAACTGATTCCCAACCCAAAGCACAATCTGACTGAGCAAGATTTGTCTATGCCATTAATCATTGTCATCAAGACTGACCATTGTTAACAAAATACCTAATGAATCACTAGATGAATGTGAATGAAACTTTCAGAAAACATTCATTGGAGGTGCTTCTACAAATTTTGGAGTCAAATAAAGTTGGCAGCCAACTGACCTCACATAACATGGAAATGGGTATAACTCAGCAAATATTAAGCTAAAGTTTTGTGTAGTAGTAGCCAAGCATAATCCCCAAATTATTACCTACCATAACGGTTGGCATCGATTCTGTTGGTTTGTTTGCAGAATATCATATGAATCAGAGCACAAATCATAATGAAACTTTCACTGGATGTACAGCAACAACTGAGTAACTTTCAGAGGTATCCCAATTTAAAATGGCCACCACAGCTAACTAACATTGGCCAACACAATATTGTCAATATTACACATACTGAACCAAGATCTGGTGTGATAGCAGCTCAAAGTAATTTCCACAAAAATAATAGGTGTTTTAAGCAAGATTTTTGCTCAAAACTTGGACATTACCTGTTAAAGATAAAATATATTGTCTATTAGCAAAAGATCTCTTGAATCACTGAACAAATTTTAGTAAAACTATCAGAACGTAATGACTGTCTGGTCCTCTAAACCAGTGGTTCCCAACCCTGTCCTGAGGAACACCATCCTGCATGTTTTAGTTCTTTGCTCCAATTCATCTGATTTGAATGAAAAATGATTAACAGGCTTCTGCTGAACTTAAGGAAGTAATTAAACCACCGAATCAGGTGTATTGGAGCAGAGAAACAACTAAAGCATGCAGAATGGTATTCCTCAAGGTCCAGGGTTGGGAACCACAGCTCTAAACTCATTAACCTTTAGTCAACCATAATGGCCACCATATCTAATTGAATATTTACGAACACAAAAATTGTTATAATGTAGCCAATATTTGAAATATTAAACTAAATGTAGTGGTAGTAAGTGGAATGCCATTTTCTTGAATGTATTTTTCTCTTGTGTCACTATATTCATAGAGAGGGCTGATCCCTCTTTATAAGGAAGTATTGAACGCTACTTCCGGGGTCATTCTGTTTAGGTGGGAACTTTACTGAAAAATAGAATTTGTTTGAGGGGTGCTTTTTTTGGCACACCCTTTGCTGGTGTTGTAAGATGTAAAAGCACAATTTAACAGTCCTAAATTATTTAGGACTCTTAAGACTCTACTTAGGCTAAATAGACAAATTTCAGAGCCCCTGGAACCAAAATTAGTCTAAAGTGCAGCTGACTGTGCTGAAGTTATTAGATAAACTGGCAGTTTTAGCTAACACTCATTAGCTCATGCTCCTCTTCGCCGTCATTTGTTCTTCTTCTTCATGTTGTTTTTTTAATGGCGGTTGATAAACAATATTTGGTGTATTACCACCACCACCAGTAAGGAGTGTGAATCAGGACTAGCAAGCTAAAAAACAAAACAACTACTGTATATTCTTTTAATTAACCCCGTTACCATTAGATAACAAAAAAGAATCTTAAGACTTGCATCAAAATATATTTTTCCTAATAACTTTAAAAGATTATACAGTACTGTTCTTTTTCTTAGATAACGAAAAAGAATCTTAAGACTTGCATCAAAATATATTTTTCCTAATAACTTTAAAAGATTATACAGTACTGTTCTTTTTCTCGTTCAAGACTCCTTGTAATTTCTGTTCTTTCTTTCTGGTATTTCCTACAGACAGACATTACATGTTCTATAGTTTCACTTTCCCCACAAAACTCACATCTTCCTGTGTCATGTTTCCCCATTATGTGTAACGTTGCATTAAGTCCTGAATGACCCAACCGTAGTCTAGTTATTATTCTTTCCTGTAACCTATTTCTTCCAACACTCTTCTACTTTCTCCAAGCTTCCTTTGAATTATATACAGTAGAGCCATCTTCCTTTTACATCCTCTTCCCACTGCTTCTGCCATTTTTGTCAACATTTTCTTTTAATAGCCTAATGCTTTTAGTCTCTGACTTACTAAATGAAACTCTTATATTAGTTTATTTTTCCTTTGCAGATTCTTTGGCCTTCTTGTCTGCCATTTCATTTCCGTTCACTCCTATATGTGCAGGTACCCACAGAAACACAAGTACCGTATTTCTGGACTAGAAGTCACACCTTTTTGCCTAATTTGCATGCCCTGCGACTTATAGAGAGGTGAGACTTGTTTCTGGATTTTTTCCCATATTTTTAGATCAAATTTTGGCTCAGATATGACCGTTTTTCCATTTTGGCAAAAATTGTGCAGTACCACTTTCGGCCGCTAGGCGTGCAGTACCACCTTTGTCCGCTAGGGTACACCAACCGTTCCCACCTCATGTGTCCAACGAGAGCCTCCTCTGGACGGACTCAGTCTGTCGCAGCCCGGCCTCCTGCTCTGGAGGTATGAACTAGCTACTTCGCTGTTAGCTCAGTGTTTGTTAGCAAAATAGGTCAAGAACCACAGGACAGATTTTGATCAAACTTACAGAACGTAATCACTAGTTGGATATTTACAACTGATTAGCTTTATGAGGATATTACCATTGCAACAAAAGTCAGATTGGTCAACGCAATTGTCTTCCCTATAATGATGTATGGTTGCGAAAGTTGGACATTTAGAAAAGAAGAGAAAAGAAAAGTCGAAGCTTTCGAACTTTGGTGTTGGAGGAGAATGCTAAGGTGCACAGTCTTGTGACTTCCCGTATTGACTACTGCAACTCCCTTCTCTACGGCCTCCCCAACAAATCTCTCCACAAGTTACAGATGGTCCAGAACTCAGCTGCCCGTGTCATCACTCAAACCTCCTACTATGATCACATCACTCCTGTCCTGCAGCAGCTCCACTGGCTCCCGGTTAAATCACGCATCATCTTCAAAATTCTACTCCTCACGTTCAAAGCTATCCACAACCTTGCCCCTCCTTATCTATCTGACCTCCTCCAAATCTCCATCCCATCACGCTCTCTCAGATCCTCCTCTTCACTACATCTCCATGTACCCTCTGCCCGCCTCTCCACCATGGGGAGCAGGGCCTTCACCTGCTCTGCCCCTCACCTCTGGAACGCCCTACCGCCAGACCTTCGAAACACCACCTCCCTTTCTCTGTTCAAGACTGCCCTGAAAACCCATCTCTTTAGACTAGCTTATCACTAACTTTACTAAATGTATTTTTATCCATTTTATATCCTTTATGTATTTTATATTTCAATTTGTCGCTGATAATGTTTGCTCTGTATTACACTGTGTTGGTTTGTTAAGTGTCCTTGGGTGTCCTGAAAGGCGCTTTTAAATAAAATGATTATTATTATTATTATTATTATTATTATTATTATTATTATAAGAATTCCTTGGACTGCCATGATGACGAACAAGGCAGTTTTGGACCGCGTCAAACCGATAATGTCATTAATGGGCAAAATTACCAAACAGCAGCTCTCATATTTTGGCCACGTGATGCGCGCTGATTCTTTAGAAACGTCAACGATGCTTGGAAAAGTCAGTGGAAAAAGAAGACAAGGCCGCCAAAGAACAAGATGGCTCGACACAATTATGACAACAATGAATTTGCCAATTGTGGAATTGAAAGAATTGGTGAAAGACAGGAAGGCGTGGCCGCGTGGAGTACGAAGATTCATAAAATGACCGAAAGTCGGATGCGACTGATCGGATAATCATCATCATCAGCTTTATGAGATGTTTGAGATAAAATTCGATGTTTTATCCACCTTATTTCTAGCCCCCATGATTCCTTGCGCGAATTATGGGAACGACTTCCGCCAGAAGTCGGAAACCGACACTTTTTTTTACACGCTAGCAATGCGCTAACCGATTTTCGTCAGAGGTTTTAGGTCATAAGATATGTGGGAACACGAACGATCACAACTCAAATGTGGAGATATTGTTTTACCGCTACCTACAGCTATTGAGGGGTGGGAGGACGACTTGAAGAAGTGGTCGAAAATAACGTACACTAGCATATTTAGCTACTAGCATACTTAGCTACTTTGTTGACTCTGTTGCTTCATGGAGAAGCGATGAGCAATCTGAAAAGCTCTGAAGCTTATTAGTATCTTCACAGTAACAAGGTTGGTCCTGTTATGTTAGGAGAGGTGGGACACAATCTTATTTACCTTAAAGGTATTGTAACATGATGTTGGAAATTTGCATATTTGTCACAACATATATATCTTATATCATTCAGCTCTGTTCGTTTTTGCAAAATAAATTATAAATATATTAAAATTTCATTCCAAGTTATGGTAGTTTTTTCTCTGGGACACGCCCCTAAAAATCAGCGCACTTCCGCAAAACGTCATCGTGACGTACCCGTGGGTAGCCGCTGCTCAACGCGCATGTAAATAATAATGGCGGAGCATGTCGAACAAACACAACCTATTGTTAGTACATGAATGTATTAAAGCAATCGAAGGGTTATTATTCATCCTATACAGTTATTGGACACTCGATCAATTGAAAAGTGATTTAGACACGGTTTATTTCATACACAGTAGCTAAGTGAGGATAGCTTTGTGTCTTCTTTGTTCTTGGGCTAAGCTAACAGAGTCCCGATCGCGTTTGAGATCTATCATTTTAAGACAGTAAATCATCCAAAACTCTCATTAATAAACCCTCCCTGAATAAAAAAACTTACTGATGTTACTTGATCGCGCAGACATAATTTAAAAATACATAAATAGCAACGTGTGTTTGCTCCTGTATCTCGGCTAGTGTGTTAGCAGCGAACAAACACAACCTATTGTTAGTACATGAATGTATTAAAGCAATCGAAGGGTTATTATTCATCCTGTACAGTTATTGGACACTCGATCAATTGAAAAGTGATTTAGACACGGTTTATTTCATACACAGTAGCTAAGTGAGGATAGCTTCTTGATGTAGCTTCTTTGTTCTTGGGCTATGCTAACAGAGTCCCGATCGCGTTTGAGATCTATCATTTTAAGACAGTAAATCATCCAAAACTCTCATTAATAAACCCTCCCTGGATTAAAAAAATTACAGATGTTACATGATCGGCAGTAAGATGGTTGCTGCAGACATGCGACTCTTAGTAGGAACCCATCGGTCCCTCGTTCTCTGTACTTCCATTCTAGGCAAAGTTTCTCATCTTTTGGGAATTTGTGAATGCTCACTTGTTCACTGCTGATATTAGAACACCCAAATGCGCTACAACGTGACTGCATTTTTCAAGTTACACAAAAAAAGAGGCCATCTTTCAGAAAAAGAATCGGTATGGCAAGCAGTTAAAACACAAAACAAACGGGCAAGGCTCTGCCTTATGGCCAGTGCCCACGGGTACGTCACAATGACGTTTTGCGGAAGTGCGCTGATTTTTAGGGGTGTGTCCCAGAGAAAAAACTACCATAACTTGGAATGAAATTTTAATATATTCATAATTTATTTTGCAAAAACGAACAGAGCTGAATGATATAAGATATATATGTTGTGACAAATATGCAAATTTCCAACATCATGTCACAATACCTTTAAGGCAAACATAGAGCCCAGTCAAAGCCTTAAAAATCCACATCACCAAGCCTGTGTTTTGGTTTCAGCAGAAACACCAACTGAAGCACCTGGAGCTTGACATTTATTTTGACAAAGACTTTACTGATTCACAAATGAAGTCCCTTGAGAACTTTTACTTTTCACACATGCTTCAAACATTAGTAGATGAATTTGTTGCAAATAAAATTCATCTCTGCCCAAAATACTATACCTGGATCTCTGGAGGATACGGTGTCTTTTTTCAGGTGGTTTCTCATAGCCCAGCCACAAAGAAGGATGCGGGTTTTTGTTTTCGGAGCCTGTTCAACACACACTTGTTGCAGCCAAAAATTCAGCTTCGTCTGATTATTCGTACAGCCATGAACAGCGCAACAGGTACCCGAGGTCCGCAAGGACATCTTGGTGACAATATTAGCTCAAAATAACAGAAAAAAGAACTTCAACAATGCATACAGAGCAAGTAAACAACGAAGGAGCCAGTGCATAAATTCTACTTCCGGTGTGAAACGGAAGTAAGTCCCATAGGTCTCATCAGCAACAACGATGAGACGGACTACAGGAACGAGGTGAGCCGCCTGGCCTTGTGGTGCGGACACAACAATCTCACTCTCAACGTGGAGAAGACAAAGGAGATTGTTGTGGACTTCAGGAAGAGGGATGCCCAACATGCCCCTCTGACCATCAACAGCACCGCAGTGGAGAGAGTGGACAGCACCAAGTTCCTGGGAGTGCACGTCTCAGAGGACCTGTCCTGGAGCAGGAACACTGCATCACTGGCCAAGAAGGCTCACCAGCGTCTCTACTTTCTCCGCAAGCTGAAAACCACAGGCATAAACACAAACTCCTTTTTTTTCTCCAATAAAAGACGAACGTAAAATATGTTGTCCCGAGTGGGATTCAAACTCACGTCAAGAAAAGACTTGGAACTGAAACTCAATGCACTAACCACTGGACCACCAGATATAATGTGTAATTTAGTTCCAGTTTTGCATTTAAGGAATAGCCCCTTGGAAAATCCTGGCTACGCTCGTGTAAAAGACGCTGATTTGTAATCAGTTATTAACAGAAATTAAACTCAGTAACACTAACATATACTGTATATCTTTGCAGCCTCTGCAACGGAGCAGCTGTGTGTGCACGTGCACTGGAGGGAGACATCTGTTTAACCAAGTATCGGCAGCAGGACACTTTCCTGTCTAAAACTCCGCCTGCTGCTAAAACAGCCAATCAGTGATTCAGTGGGCGTTGTGAAGCAGCCAATTGGAATTGCCAACTGAGATTGATTAATGTTACACTTTGAGCACGGTTGAGAGTGAAAATGAAAATGCAAATTGTTCTTAGTTTCCTCTGGAGCTCTGCTACAAAATGAGCAGTCTTGATTTAGAAAATGAAAATGATTTAATTTAAATTTTATTTATGAGACAAAAAAGGCAGCTTGACTTTGAAATTAAAAAGCATTTCTGCTATTTCATTTTAATTTTCAAAATTGACATTTCAAAATGAATTTTGGTCACTTTTTACTGGGACATGTTTTGAAAATTAAATGTTAAACGTTATTTTATTTATCTTTTTAATTAATTTACACAATGAGCAGTCTTGATTTAGAAAATGAAAATGATTTAATTTAAATTTTATTTATGAGACAAAAAAGGCAGCTTGACTTTGAAATGGAAAAGCATTTCTGCTATTTCATTTTAATTTTCAAAATTGACATTTCAAAATGAATTTTGGTCCCTTTTTACTAGGACATATTTTGAAAATTAAATGTTAAATGATATTTTATTTATCATTTTAATTAATTTACAAATTGAGCAGTCTCGAAGAAGAAAATGAAAATGCAGTTTGGATTATTCATTTTAAATTTTATTTATGAGTCAAAAAATGCTGCTTGACTTTGAAATGAAAAAGCATTTCTGCTAATCCATTTTAGTTTTAAATATGAGACATAACCGCTTCCATAGCTTTTGACTGTGTCCCTTTAGATTAGCCCAGTAATTTAATGATAATTGTCTCCATCTTAAAGTTTGTGGCATTTCTCCCATCTCTACCTGTAGAGCTGAAGTTAAGTTGTTTTCATTGCTCCTGAGATTAATCTCAAAGCCTGATATTGAATTGTATCCAGTTTTCTGAGAGCTGTGTCTGAAGCTGATCCATATACCGTATTTTTCGGACTATAGGTCGCACCCGAGTATAGGTCGCATTGTCCAATTATTGCCAAAGAATT
>JBBPBX010002554.1:75688-89672 GCA_038048925.1 Garcialebias charrua
CTGTCATTTGCATGTGCGGCCAAGCTGTGCAGCAGAGTGGCACATTGTGTCGGCTGAACAGTAGCTCTTTTGTTGCAGGCCAGCTACTCTCTCTTTACCCAGTGCGTGTGATGACTTCATGGAAAAAAAGGCAGCGTCTTGCCACAGATAACATCTCTTTCGCTTTTAGCTGTGAACTTCCTGCCGCGTGTGAGCGCCTTGCAGACGATTACAGGAGGGAGGGAATACCCCTTCTCTTCATGTGTCATGGCTTCAGTACGAGCTTAAAAAATAAAATAAATTAAACATTATTGTACAGGTAGATGGCTCTTTATTAGTGTCAGGGAAGTCTAACAGATTGATGCCTCCTATTTGCTGACGAACGTCACTTTGTAGATGAAGCAAGGTTCAGAGCAGTTTGTTGATGCTTGCTCCATGTGTGCTATGTACAGTAGTTAGCATTATGGGTGGGCAATAGGATTTGTGGCGATGTGGTTTTTCAGGATCTTCAGGCTTGTAATATAGAGCACATTTTGTTGTAACCCCCCCCCCCCATGCAAAAAGTGAGAATAGAATTGCAGAATTGGGCATTAAAAATGGAGGTTACTGTAAAACTTTGTTTTATATGTGGATTTTTCTTAACAGTCTACCTATTGGTACTGCTTTTTACTTTTATTGTTGGCAGCAAGTGTGACTGTTTTGGCCAATGCAGGCTACTGTAGCCTCCTGTGTGTTTGATGTAATGTAATAATAATAATAATAATAATAATAATAATAATAATAATAATAATAATGTGTTTGGCTGTCATCTGCGTATGTTTCCCATACACAGACGAAATTCGTCTCTGCATTTAACCCAACCACCCCAGGTGGTGCAGTGAGCAGCCAGAAAGCGCTCGGGGAGCTGGAGAATTAGGTGTGCACTCATAGACACCCCAAGGTGTGTAGTGGCCGGGACGCGAACCCGCGTCCTTCGGGTCCCAAGTCAAACGCCCTAACCACTACACCATCTTGGGGGGTGCATCCGAGTGTCCTCTGCACCCTGCAGGCATACAGAAAATACAACGTTAACACTAAACATAAAGTTTATAGCAAAAGAATGTCTGAATAATATATATGAACAACTGTTCTGAAAGTTTTGTCAGCACTTGGATTGAAACCGCAAAAAAATTGTGATATCAAGTCGGTAGAGCAAGCTATCTTGAGCATAACATTTCAGCAAACGTGGTATAACATTAGCTTTAGCTAAGCTAACTTGAGCCAACATTAGCTTAACACCAGCTAACTTGAGCTAACATTAGCTTATCATGTCAGCTACTTTGTGCAAATGTTAACATAACGCTTCAGCTAACTCTTGCTAGAAGTAGCTGATCACATCAGCTAAAACAAGTTAACATTAGCTTATCATGTCAGCTACGTTGTGCAAATGTTAACATAACGCTTCAGCTAACTCTTGCTAGGAGTAGCTGATCACATCAGCTAAAACAAGTTAACATTAGCTTATCATGTCAGCTACTTTGTGCCAATGTTAACATAACGCTTTGATTAACTTTTGCTAGAATTAGCTTATCATGACGGCTAACTCAAGCTAGCATTAGCTTAACACTTCAGCTACTTTGTGCTAATGTTAACATGATGCTTCAGCTACTTCATGCTAGAATTAGCTTATCACATCAGCTAGCTCAGGTCCAGGCCTCCCTTGCAAAAGAGATCTGTGATCTCAATGAGATTTGCCTGGTTAAATAAAGGTTAAAAATAAATGAATAACTCAAGCTAACATTAGCTTATGATGTCAGCTTACTTGTTTAAGAAAACACATCAACCAAGATGTAATGAGAGTTTATTCAACACTGTATATTTGTTCATAAAGAATAAAACATTCTGCTTAAAAATAATAAAATAAAAACATCCCTGTTTAGGTGACGTTTTCTTTTTTTTAAAACAATATAATGGGTTTTGTGTTGTTTTTGCAAAGTAAAGTAGTTTGTTTGCACTGTTCAGTTCAAAGCTTAACAATCGTGATATAACTGTGATCGTGATTTTACTGTAAAAAAAACCCAACATGTTATTTTTGCCATCATGCTGACACAAAGCAGAATTCTATCATCAGCACAATCATTAACTCCAAGCGCGTCAACAAACGTGATCTCCTCTGAACTCAGCTTGGAGGGAAATGATGACACGATTCACTTGAGGAAAGCAAAGTTCCATGTTTGGCAAAGAAATAGCACTCCTCCACAGTCCCAGAGCAGTTTTCCACCCTGCCTCCGGATATCTGGTGAAAGATGAGGTATTTTATTCTTAGCCGCTTGTTAGCCGTTAGCTGTCCTGTCATTTGAAGGTTCTATTACTCTTCAAGGCAAAAATGCAAACAACAAACCTGTGAGGTTTCATATTTTGGCCTGGTTTCCTCTTCCTAAGGCACAAATGCCATCGTTTGAGCTGTAACACACGATTCTGTAGGACCGATTGCCAAACAGTTGTTTTTCAGTGCTGCGTCACTGCTGACAGGTGAGTGATGCTTTGGCTCTGTGGCTTCATGCTGTTCTGACAGAACCAAGCGGCGCCAGAGTTTCAGATTGTTTTCTGAGACACTGGAAAATGGGCTCAGCCACCACATCTGGATGGGCTGTTGTGCAGAAAGGCGAGGGCGGCTGGCCTCAGATTGTTTCTGGTCCACCGGCAGCTCGGCTGATTTCAGCTCTGTTTGTTCACAACGTCTGCGAACGCTGAGCTAATCTCGCTGTGAAGGAGAACAAGCACCTCGATTTACAAGACAGTTTATCACCTTCATTGTGAAATGGTTGCTTGTGATGTAGTAGAGAGGAGAGGAAGCTGATGATACACACGCAGACTCACACACTTTCGCTCTGCATGTGTTGGTTTGTGGGTGCAAAAACGAGGCTTGTGCTTTTGCGGTGCTGGATGTTTGTCCTCTGCACCCACTAAGGTGCACTACATTTCTTTTTAGGCAGAGCCAAAAAAAAGACACATTGTCCTCAGGAGACTAATCTTCACAGATAAATGATTCACCTCACACTCCTTGTTGGAATTCATATCACCCGCTGCCTTTCTCAGAGTCTGACTAAGATAAGTTGTATAAAAAAAATTAAAAAACGACGGAGCTGTGATCAAACCTCCAAAATATGACAAAAAGCCAATACAGTATCATTATTGCAACATCATAAATAAGTACAACATTTTGGATTTTAATAGTTATCAGATTTTTATGGACGTTTGCCTGATTTTTAAAGTTTTAAATGGACTTGCTCCTCCTCCTTTAATATACATTGCTGCTTACTGCTGTCATGTTGATTAATATGCATTGTCCTAACTTAAATAAATAAATAAATAAAATAAATAATAAATATGAACAATCTCATCATGAGATGCCACTCTGTGTGTGTGTGTTAGGCTTGAGTCTCATCTACTACCACAGAATGGTCATGAATGAGTTATGGCCCTTTTTGTATTTGCTACATTCAATTAGCTGTGGTGGCCATCTTGAATCTAGTTACCGGTAACTGTTAAAGTTGCTCTGTTTGTTCACTCAATTATTAGTTTCTGCAAGTTTTATTCAAACCTTTCCCCTAGTTTAAAGATTATTTTTGAACTCCATCTGTGAACAAACTGTTCCAAGCTTCTGCTGTGTGTAAAGGATTTTAGATAAAATCCTGTCTTTCAGTAAGTTCAGTAAGTTTATGTAACGTTCCTGCACTGATCTGGTGTCTGCCACGAATAATGACTACCGCTTCCTCTAGTGGGATCTCGTACACGATGCCGTTTCTCTTCCTGTTTTGTAACTGGGCGTAAAGCGGCCTCATGTTCTCGCTCTGGCGTGTCAAATGTGACAGACTCTTTGCTGTTTCCTGCTCCTCGTTCAGCACCGGCATGACGGCATGCTTCAGAACGCAGGAGTCGTCAGACTCCGCTCTCCTGAGGAAGTTGTGCTGTTGTAAACATGGCTAACGGTGTAAAAGGATCGTTAGCTTATAAAAAAAGTAGCTTGAAGCCCTCAGGGGATTGTCTCTTCCCCTGTTCTAGTGGGCTGTGTGTGTGTGTGTGTGTGTGTGTGTGTGTGTGTGTGTGTCTGCTTTCAGTGGAGCTGTGATCCTGTTGGAGCTCGTCACTTCTTCTTCCACCTCCTCACCTGTCACTCATTCTCACCACCTTATGTTGAGACGGCATCGAGTCACCGGCTTCTAACTCACTGCTGAACAAAGACGCAGAGGTGTTTGTTTAACTGAAGGGGCAGTGTGTGTGCGTGTGTGTGTGTTTGAAGGCCTGGGACACAGAAGAAGATATATATTTTTTGTCTTTGTCTCTGTGTTTGTGTTCTTATTTGTACTTTTAGTTAAATACTCCATGAACCAGTGGATTATTTTGTCATGTGGGTTCATTCCATTCGTAGTTTGAGAATTCTTGATCAGCGTTGTCGGAATGATGCAGAATATCATCGAACTTGTAGTTTTGACAAATAAAATGTAATGAGTCTCTCTCTTTTATTGAAACTCATCTCTCTGTTTGTGTATTTTTTCAAACACAGTTCCAGAGTAACCAAGTTTTCCCTCCAAACGGCTCCGGTTGCTGCAGGGTTGTGACCAGTAAAGTTCTGATTGGATGGAAGTGTCGCTCTGGTTTCTAAACCCAGAATAAATGTTATAAATAGCTAGGTGTTGGCACAGATCTATTTTTGGTCTGGTGTATTGGGGATTGCTGACTATTTTTCACAGAGCTGGTTACTCTAGCTGCCTGTTAGGTGGCCGAGCGCCATCCTCCCGGCCTGCTTAGATATTGAGAAATGGCTCTGTGCACAGCTGTGACCTCAAAGAGGAAGCTTGAAGCTCTGACAAGATATCAGCTCTGTGCTAATCACCTCATGCATGTCCTGCTCTGTTGACAGGGTCTTTTTCTTCTGCAACGCACCAGCAGCTTCTTGTGGGATAAAGCTTCTTGTCTGCCTTCATTTGTTTGTTTTGTCCTTTTTAAACCCATTCTGAATGTGCAAGGAAAATGTAGGCCTCTCTGTAAAATATCTTGTCAAACAGTGGGCACATTTTATTATAACTTGTGGAAAGTGATTGGATGTAGCTGATCTTTAAAAAAATAAGAAATACAAAAATAAATACAAACCGGATTCCCAAAAAAGTTGGGACACTAAACAAATTGTGAACAAAAACTGAATGCAATGATGTGGAGGTGCCAACATCTAATATTTTATTCAGAATAGAACACAAATCACAGATCAAAAGTTTAAACTGAGAGAATGTATCATTTTAAGGGAAAAATATGTTGTTTCAAAATTTCATGGCGTCAACAAATCCCAAAAAAGTTGGGACAAGTCCATTTTTACCACTGTGTGGCATCCCCCCTTCTTCTTACAACACTCAACAGACGTCTGGGGACAGAGGAGACCAGTTTCTCAAGTTTAGAAATAGGAATGCTCTCCCATTCATGTCTAATACAGGCCTCTAACTGTTCAATCGTCTTGGGCCTTCTTTGTTGCACCTTCCTCTTTATGATGCACCAAATGTTCTCTATAGGTGAAAGATCTGGACTGCAGGCTGGACATTTCAGTACCGGATCCTTCTCCTACGTAGCCATGATGTTGTGATTGCTGCAGAATGTGGTCTGGCATTATCTTGTTGAAAAATGCAGGGTCTTCCCTGAAAGAGATGACGTCTAGATGGAGCATATGTTGTTCTATAATAATAATAATAATGTCTTTTCCTGTCATCTGCGTATGTTCCCATACACAGACGAAATTCGTCTCTGCATTTAACCCAACCACCTACCAGGTGGTGCAGTGAGCAGCCCGAAAGCGCCCGGGGAGCTGGAGAAATAGGTGTGCACTCATAGACACCCCAAGCTGGGTAGTGGCCGGGACGCGAACCCGCGACCTTCGGATCCGTAGTCAAAAGCCCTGCCACTAGACCATTCTAGAACCTGAACATAGTTCTCTGCATTAATGGAGCCTTTCCAGACATGCAAGCTGCCCATGCCACAAGCGCTCATGCAACCCCATACCATCAGTGATGCAGGCTTCTGAACGGAGCGTTGATAACAACTTGGGCTATCCTTGTCCTCTCTGGTCCGGATGACATGGCGTCCCAGTGTTCCATAAAGAACTTCAAATCGTGACTCATCTGACACAGAACAGTCTTCCATTTTGCCACACTCCATTTTAAATGACCCCTGGCCCAGTGCAAACGTCTGAGCTTGTGGAGCTTGCTTAGAAATGGCTTCCTCTTTGCACTGTAGAGTTTCAGCTGGCAACGGTGGATGGCACGGTGGATTGTGTTCACTGACAATGCTTTCTGGAAGTATTCCTGAGCCCATTCTGTTATTTCCTTGACAGTGGCATTCCTGTTTGAGGTGCAGTGACGTTTAAGGGCCCGGAGATCACGAGCATCCAGTAGAGTTTTACGGCCTTGACCCTTACACACAGAGATTGTTCCAGATTCTCTGAATCTTTTGATGATGTTATGCACGGTTGATGATGATAACTTAAAAGTCTTTGCTATTTTACGCTGGGTAACACCATTCTGGTATTGCTGCACTATCTTTCTGTGCAACAATGGTGGAATTGGTGATCCTCTTACCATCTTGGCTTCTGAGAGACACTGACACTCTGAGAAGCTCTTTTTATACCCAATCATGTTGTCAATTGACCTAATTAGTGTTAATTGGTCTTCCAGCTGTTTGTTATATGCTCAATTTCCTTTTTCCAGCCACTTATTGCTACTTGTCCCAACTTTTTTGGGATTTGTTGACGCTGTTAAATTTTGAATCAACATATTTTCCTTTAAAATGTTTAGCAATAAGTGTTGGATAATTTGCACACAATTAACCCTTTTTGTCTGTTAGTAAAATATTTCATGAACCATTGAACAGATTTTAATAAAACTAAAATATATTATCAGAGGATACACAGCTACGACTGATTTAACTTTTAAGGGTCAACCCAATTCAAGGTTTGACCAAAATGGCTACAAGCCCATCATTTCACAACATAAAATGATCTTCGTCTAAAACTGGCATGCTGATAAGAGTGATGTGCATTCCTTCAATGAATTCTCTGCTATTGATTACAGGTAATAGTGTCCCTACAGTCCAAGGTCAAATGTAAGGCTGTTGCTGCAGTTTGGTTTCAGCTTCAAGTATTTTATGCAAATATTGGATGGAAAAAGTATCATCTATTTTCCTGGACCACGGCTTGTTGGTGCCAGAATTAGTCCAGCCAAATAGCAGTTGCAGCATTTTATTGGCTACATTAACGAAAAAAACAAACATCTTGTTTCCACAGAGATAAAACTCCCCCTCTCTCTCTCTCTCAAAAAAAAAAAGTCTCCCCCCCCCAAAAAAAAAAAAAAAAAAAAAATCCCAACCTAAATTGTTATCTCTGTGCAGCGATCTCCATTCTTGGTATTTGTTCTATGTTATTGGCTTGAGCAGAATTACAAATTCATCAGTTAATCAAACCAGGGGCTTCATTTTCATTAGTATTCTTCTCCTGCTCTTTGTGCTAAATTAACCATGAGGCGCTCATTGTTTTTTCATTGATAGGAGCATGAGCCCCTTTTGGAATCTCTAGTTGTGTCGGGAGGTTTAAACGCTGGTCTAATTTTAGCCAGAGCAACAGTAAAACACCAGTTGGAGTCTCATTTTGGACAACCTGTTGACCAAAACATAAAATGAAACCAATGAAATGCCCTGCTGCCTTGGCTCAGTTCTGGATTGTAATCATTCCTAATATGCTCTGCTTTTTGATCTGGTCAAAATAAACTTTAGAATAAAGTAACTAAAACGAGTTTTATTCATAATATCTGCAAAGTCCTTGTCATTTCAATCACTCTGCTCCACACTGTATTTAATGCTAGCTAGCCTGTTTGTATTACAAATGAAAGCGTCAGCATGTTTGCATTAATCAGGTCTAAATTATGTAGATATTATTAATTCCTGTGGTTGATAATTTCAAAATATTTGTGAGTATAATCATCTCGGATGTTAAAAAACACATTGCAAAGTTGTTCTACTTCTTTATAAACTTGTTTCACATGTCTGCTGTTGGTTTCTTTCAGTTTCCACATGTGCTTTCAGAGTCAGAGAGTCAGAGAGTCTTTATTGTCATTTGCACCGCATGTGGTACATGAGATGAAAACGAGATTATGTACACGAGGTCCCAGTTACATCCAACAACAAATGAAAGAGAAAAACAGTAATAACATCTAGAACTAACTAAGAAAAACATCAACTAGTAATACACTAAGCCTAATATAGTGGGAATAAACAGCAGCACGAACATGAGTTTGTATGAGCAGATGGTCACAGATGAACACAGCAACAAGAAAACAGATCAGCATCAGCATGATGTGATATTTTGCAGTGTTTATTTTTTATTTTATTTTTATTTATTCATGAGTCTAACAGCCTCAGGGTAGAAGCTGTTCCTCAGTCTAGTGGTTCTACACTTGATGCTCCTCAACCTCCGTCCTGAGGGGAGTGGGGCAAAGAGTGAGTGTGCTGGATGAGTGAGGTCTTTCATGATGCAGGTGGCTCTTTTCCTGCATCTGGAGGTATAAATGTCTGTGATTGTGGGGAGACTGACTCCAACAGACTTCTGTGCAGCCTTCACCACTCTCTGCAGAGCTTTCCTCTCTTCAACTGTGCAGCCTCCATGCCACACGTTGATGCTGGAGCACAGGATGCTCTCCACTGCACACCTGTAGAAGGAGGTGAGGACTGGGCTGCTCAGACCAGCTCGTCTCAGCCGTCTGAGGAAGTAGAGTCTCTGATGACCTTTCTTGATCAGGCTGGTGGTGTTGTTGCTCCAGCTGAGGTTATCATTCATGTGTACACCCAAGTATTTGTAGCTGGAGACCACTTCCACTGCAGACCCACCTCAGAGTCAGAGTCAGAGAGTCTTTATTGTCATTTGCACCGCATGTGGTACATGTGATGAAAACGAGATTATGTACACGGGGTCCCAGTTACATCCAACAACAAATGCAAGAGAAAAACAGTAATAACATCTAGAATTAACTAAGAGAAACATCAACTAGTAATACACTAAGCCCTAATGTAGTGGAAAGAAAAACATCATTATAAACAGCAGCACGAACATGAGTCTTTATGAGCAGATGGTCACAGATGAACACAGCAACAAGAAAACAGATCAGCATCAGCATGATGTGATATTTTGCAGTGTTTATTCTTATTATTTATTTATTCATGAGTCTAACAGCCTCAGGGTAGAAGCTGTTCCTCAGTCTAGTGGTTCTACATTTGATGCTCCTCAACCTCCGTCCTGAGGGGAGTGGGGCAAAGAGTGAGTGTGCTGGGTGAGTGAGGTCTTTCATGATGCAGGTGGCTCTTTTCCTGCATCTGGAGGTGTAAATGTCTGTGATGGTGGGGAGACTGACTCCAACAGACTTCTGTGCAGCCTTTCATTGCTAATCAAGTGTCTCTCAGGTTTTCCGGTGGCAGGTTTTTCACGATTTTAGTCGGCTTACCGTAAATCTTTTCCTTTTTATCTTTTGCATCTTATATCTGTTAGAAAACATTTTCTGACAAGCAGTTGACATTTTCAATTTCCCATACTTTTAAACTAAAGCATTCCCACATTATGATGGAACCTCCACCTTGTTTAACTGCAGCTATAGCATATAAACAAACGGATTCTTTACCAATAAACTTTAGCTTGATTCTTATGTTATCAAAGATGTCTCTGGAGAAAACCTAGCTCGTCTATAAAGAGATGTTGCCAGCACTTCTTTGGACTGTTTTATGACTTTCTAATTGAGGTTCAGTGGTCATTGTGTAAAACGGATTCAAATGACTATTTTATGTGCTTGTGAAGAAATAAAAATACTTTAAATCAGGCAGTGTGTGAGAGAGATGTTTTCTACGAGCCAGAGATAATAATAATAATAATAATGAATTCAATTTATAACGCACTTTTCATTAATGAAAATCTCAAAGTGCTACACGGTGCAACAGAAATTAAATGTCAATAAAACAAGTAATAAAACAAGTAAAATCAATAACAGTATCAACTAAGAACAAAAGTAGAATCATGAGGAGGTAGAGTATGCTCGGTTGAAAAGAAAGGTCTTCAAGCCGCTCTTAAAGTCAACCACAGACTGTGGGACCCTCAGACAGTCAGGAAGAGAGTTCCACAGGCGGGGGGCAGCCACACTGAAAGCCCGGTCTCCCATGGTCCTTAATTTGGTTCTCGGAATGTGAAGGAGATTACTGTTCTGTGACCGCAGCGACCGGGTGGATGAGTGTGGAATAAGAATATCCTTCAGATAATCTGGTGAAGCTCCATGTAAGCATTGATGTGTAATGAGAGCAGTTTTGTACTGAATTCTGTAGGCGACAGGAAGCCAATGAAGGTTATGAAGAATGGGCGTAATATGTTCAAATTTACGAACTCGCAACAAGATCCTTGCAGCACTGTTTTGAATATATTGAAGTTTCTGAAGGTTTTTGCCAGGGATTCCAATAAACAGGGAGTTGCAGTAGTCGAGCCTGGAGGAGACAAAAGCATGGACGAGCTTCTCAGCATCGGAAAAAGTTAGGGATGGGCGAAGTCTAGAGATGTTTCGAAGATGGAAGAAGCAAGTTTTAAACAGAAGCTTAATGTGATTTTCAAATGTAAGATTGGAGTCCATTTTTATTCCAAGATTTGTAACAGAGGTGGAGAGGGGGATGTCTTGTCCAGAAAAGGAAAGTGTTGTTATAGTAGATGTCTGTACCTGGTGAGGGGTGCCAATCAGTATGGCCTCGGTCTTGGAGCAGTTTAATTGAAGAAAGTTCTGATTCATCCATGCCCTAATTGCCTCCAGGCAGGCAGAGAGGGCAGTGAGTGAAGATGGAGATGACAAGGTGGAAGATGAGGATGCTCCAGTCCTGATGTAAAGCTGTGTATCGTCGGCATAACAGTGAAAAGAAATGTTGAACTGATTAATAATTTGACCTAAAGGCAGCATGTAATGTAAGTGCGGAGAATGAAGTCCATTTATCTTTTACATTTGATATGGTTAATGGATTCAGATCTTTTCCAGTGGGAGAATACATTAGGAGATTGAGTGGATATAGGAAGCTATCATTAGGGGTTACCATCATGGTATTTATAGGCCGCCGTGTTGCGTCCTCCTTGTTAGACGATGGCTCCACATCCTGGAGGACAAAGTCTTGGTCTCAGCTCTTACTACTCCATTTATCCGCTCCGCCCGTGACTCCCTGCTCACTGCTAACCAGCTGTCCGGCTAGCTTGTTTATTTAGAGGTGTGTCTGCATGTCACCACTCCTGCTAACACAGTGTGAGCGTAGAAACACTTCAGAAACACTTTAAGGCCCACAGTCACTGCTGACTGCATCACGGTCATTGTTGGTAAACTCTGACAGACACTGACGGATTACCTTGTGAAGACGAGGAGTGACCATGGTAACTGTTGAAAACATTCATGTGTTTGTGGTTTTCACAGCACAGTCTGAAGCCTAGCGTAGTGTCCATACATGAGCACCGAAGCACCCTTAGTACTGTTTTGTCCTGGAGTTTTAGTCCTGAATTTTGTTATACAGCTTTAAAATAAGTAAAAAATAAATGCAAAATGTGCATCTTCATCAGGAATGGTGGGTTGTTGTGACTTTTGGTAGTGGTATATATGTATTGCAAATTAGAAAAAAAAAAAAGTAAGGCTAAAAATGGAAGATCCGTGGAATTTTTGCAAAACGTGAGGAAAATCTCTCAAGCATCCTGTGCAATAGTTTAGCTGCAAAGGGACCCTTCAAAATGTCTTCAGAACGTATAAAGCTGCCCTTCAAATGGAGTCGTAATATGAAAGTATTTTGTTCCAATACACGGTCTGAGCGGAAATTAGAGTGGAGCGAGTTTGCACTTTTATCAGCATATTTTTTTGCCAAGCGTATAAATGTCCTTCCTTCCTATCTGGATGCAGAAACCATCACTCTGTTGCTGTTTTTGTTGGCAACTGTCTCCAGGAAGTGTCTCCCCTCGGCTTGGCGTTGATTATTCTGCTGTCTGTAAACGGCCTCTTTTATTCATTGTCTCGACTACGAGGGAGGTGGAGGGAGAGAGGAGGGACAGAGCGAGAGAGAGGGAGAGCGAGAGAGGTGAAGTCAGTATTCAGGAATGTGCCTTGGCAAGCCTCGGGTCGACTCAGCCCAGATGACTGCGAGGGAATCCTTGGCAGAGGGGAAGCTGGGGAACCCCGTTCAGCTCTTTCCCTCTCTGTAACCTCCCCCTCCACCCTCCAGTCTGCCTTGTCCTTTTACTCAGTCCATCTTTGTCTGCAGCCGACCTGTCTGCAGTGTAAAAAACCTACAACCAAGGAGACGCATAAATGAAGAAACCGTTTTTTATGTCTGACTAGTGGAGCATGGAAAACCGCAGAACCAACTCCTGCACATTTTTTTTTACTGCAGCCAAAATGTCCCCTGCGAGTTCAACCGTGCCCAATATGAACCCCGAAACCCCCCCAGACTGCCAGTTTTCAAAGCTACCGTATCCCTAATGAGTCATGGGCTATTATTACACGGGCTGAGGGGGGTCTTTTGTTGGCGGAGAGAGACGACCCCTGCACATGAAGGTCGTTTTGCAAAATGATGATGCGACGCTAACAATACAGCAGGTGGATAGACATTATTAAGTCCAGGTTGTGTTTGTATGACCTTCTGTGCTCTTGAGTTATTTGTTACACAAACTGTTAGGTTTGCAGTCTTTTCCTTTCTTTTGCCTGCTCATTTAGGTTTTCCAAAATCTCACAATTTTACTCTCCTGCCACGTGAGTAAGCTGCAAGACGTTTGTTTTTGGAAGGAGGCTGTGGGCTTTTGTCACGGGCTTTCCTCTTTCCAGCCCCTCTGCACACAGGGTCACGTTTGTTACTCGTGCAACTCGGTGCAGTCAAAACATGCAGGGAAACACGAGGTTTCCACATCATGAAGGAGAATACTGCTGTCATTTAATGTTTCAGCCCATTGCCTTCTATAAATAGCTGCTTTCCCTCCAAACGATGCCATAATTCAAAGCTTATGCTTACTTTGAAGATAATAAGCACTCCTCAAGGAGCGTAATGTGGCAGACTGGGTTCTCATCCAAAAAGCAACAAGCTGGTCAGTTTTTATCAATGGCACTCATTGTGTAGATCACATGTGATGGAGGTTGGTCGTGACGTAGGACCTGTTTGGTGGTGGACATGATGAACGCAGTGACTAATCAGCCTCAGTCGCACTGCAGTGACAATGATCAGCAGTACTTGTCATTTGGAATGATTCTGGAGCATGACTGATGTGCTTTCTTCTCGCACCAGTGACTCATGAGTGTGGAGGGTGCTGTATTCTACTCATCAGTTAGGAGGGGATGAGATGCTCAACTTGTCTCAAGCTGCTAGAAGTGGAAAAGAAACCCATTTATTTTATTATAGATAGATACCGTAGATAGATATAGACAAAAACTGTCAAGATGATGGAAAATAAAAGAGCAACATGTTCAGACTCCTTAGTTTGTTTCTACTGGGATGGCTCTATATACAAACAAGTTTGCCCATATTTATGCAAAACTTTGGACGCAGGTGATTATTCATTACTTTTTCAAAAAGAGTACCAGTACAGCATGTTATACACCCTTCAAAAAAACCATTGTACAGCAATCTATAGCAATGGCCAAGACGAGCAAAGACCTTGTGTAATATTTGACCTTGATGTATGACCTTGACCTTGAAGCTATGGTGATGAAAATACACTCTGCCTAGTGATGATGCTTACATGTATAAAGTTTCATTAAATATTCTTGATTAGAAGTTATGGAAGGGTCAAGAGAAAGTTTATGGATGAACGTAGAATGTATCGTAATAGCCTTAGACAGGTCTATAATAAAAATGTGAACGATATGAAATGAAATATGCTGCTAACTGGTAATGTCAAAAATGGTTAGATGATGGGCAGCACGGTGGAACAGTTGGTAGAGCTGCCACCTCT